>WITN01000254.1:0-105082 GCA_015025155.1 Lactarius quietus
GCACGACGACTCACCGTCCACGACACCCCCGAGCTCAATGGCATCGCCGAGCGCTTGAACCGCACTCTCGGTGAGAAAGTGCGGGCGCTGCTCCACATGGCAGCCCTCCCTCCAAGCATGTGGGGCGAGGCGTTGCGTCATTCGACGTGGCTGAAAAACCGAACGTCGACGCGGGCACTTGGTGGCAAAACACCCTGGCAGGCGTTGTACGGAACGCCGCCCGACTTGTCGCGCTTGAAGCGTTTCGGCGAGCCGGTATGGGTGCACGATGCCAGCGGTTCGAAGCTGGATCCGCGCGCTCGTGAGGGGCGTTGGATCGGTTTCGATACCGACTCCCGAGGCCACCGAATCTACTGGCCTGCAAACAAGTCTGTCAGTGTCGAACGCAGTGTCTATTTCGCTGCGGCCGAACGGCTCGAGGGGGAGAGTATGGATGTACCCACCTCCAAAGCCGTGCAGAACGAGCCGCACGCCGCGCCGCCGCCCACGTTGCCCATGCTGCCAGCACCACCTCCTGATGAGGCTCCTCCATCCCCTGCATCGTCGTTGACCTCGCTTTCGTCTTCGTCGTCGTCGCGAGAAGTTTCCGAGTCCTTGCAACTTGATGAACCTGACCCAGAGCCCCAGCCAGAGCTCAGACGCTCGGCTCGACTTCGTAAACCGTCGCGTTGGGTTCGTGAGCTCCAGGAAGGCGTTGGCGTCGCCTCGGATCGTGCTTCTGACCCTGTAGTCCCCAGGGGTGTCTCGGTTCCAGGAGGTTTCGGGCTAGACGAAGAAAACGAGTCAGAAAACGTAGTGCAAGGTGTATGGTCGGTTGAAGCTGGCTTACCTGCGCTCCGAGAAGATTGGCTCGGAGTTGAGGTGGCTCTTGTGACTGAGACCTCGGACTCCGAAGCGCTCGAGCCTCGCAACCTGGCCGAGGCGAAACGTCGCCCCGACTGGCCTCTGTGGGAGCAAGCCATCTTCGAAGAGCTCAACACGCTGCGAACGGCCGGCACTTGGACGCTCGAGCACGCACCACCAGGAGCTAACGTCATAGGCTCCAAGTGGGTCTTCAAGGCCAAGAAAGATGCGTCGGGCAAAGTCGTTCGGTACAAGGCCCGCCTCGTCGCCCAAGGGTTCAGCCAAGTCGAGGGTGTCGACTACTTCGATACGTATGCCCCAGTCGCCAGGCTCCCGTCATCTCGTGCGGTCATTGCTATGGCCAATCGGCTCGGACTCGAGCTGCACCAGGTTGATATCAAAGGTGCATATCTGAATGGCGAACTCACGGCTGATGAAGTCCTGTACATGCGTCACCCCCCGGGCTACCGTGAGGACTCTTCGGGTCGTGTTCTTCGGCTTCGGAAGTCTCTCTACGGCCTCAAACAGGCTGGCCGGCGATGGTACCAAAAGTTCGTCAGTATCCTCAGTTCCCTCAGCTTCCAGCAGTGCAAAGTCGATCAAGCCGTTTTCTACAAATACTCCAAGTCTCCCCTCGTCCAGATTATCATCGCCGTACACGTAGATGACTGTACCATTGCAGCAAACAACACTTCTGCGGTCGACGCTCTCAAGGCCGGACTCCGTAAGCACGTTGAGGTTACAGACCTCGGCGAGCTTCACTGGATGCTCGGAATTGAGGTGCGACGCGACCGAGCAGGTGGCACCATCGGCTTGGGGCAGCGATCGTATATCGATTCGATCCTGCGTCGTTTCGGCTTCGACGACAGCAAACCTGTGTCCACTCCCTTCGACACACAGGTCCGGCTCACTCTGGAGCAGGCCCCGGTGGATGCGGCGGAATTCGCGGTCATGCGCGATGTGCCGTACCGTGAGGCTGTCGGCGCGCTCAACTGGGCTGCGCTCGCAACACGCCCCGACATTGCTTTTGCTGTAGCGACAGTAGCCCGTTTCTCGGCCAATCCCGGGATGGCTCACTGGAATGCGGTCAAGCGCATTTTCCGCTACCTCGCAGGCACGCGCGACCTATGGCTGACATATGGCGAGTCACGTAGGACTCTGGTTGGCTATGCCGACGCCGATGGCAGCATGACCGAGGACCGCCGTGCGATCACAGGCTATGCCTTCCTGATTGATGGCGGGGCCGTGTCGTGGTCTTCCAAGAAGCAGGAGATTGTCTCACTCTCGACCACGGAGAGTGAGTACGTCGCAGCAACGCATGGGATGAAGGAAGCCTTGTGGCTCCGGAACCTGCTTGCTGAGGTCTTCGAGCCTCTTGCTGATGCGACCACTCTCTTCTCGGACAACCAATCGGCTATCGCGTTGACCCGCGACCATCAATTCCACGCGCGCACGAAGCACATCGACGTGCGCTACCACTTCATCCGATGGGTGGTCGAAAATGGTGCTCTGCGCCTTGTCTATTGCCCAACAGCTGACATGGTGGCCGACGCACTAACAAAAGCTCTCCCCTCGCCGAAGGTCAAGCACTTTGCAGAGTGTCTCGGACTTCGCGCAGTTTGAGGGGGAGTGTTGAAGTATCTCAGTTCCGTTTTAATTATCATTTGTCTCTGATGCGGTGTTTTGCAAACCTGCGCGATATATTTACTTTGGATCCCGTTTGTTTTGATGCCCGTGCTAGTACGATGCCACCTCCCCGCACTTTACCCATATGTGTATTGTCCCTGTGCGGAGGCGGAATACTTCGGTACTATACAGTTCTTACTTTCTGTCTACTTAAACACCTTCGATAGCATGTAGCACCTCAGTTCTGCTTTCCGCGCGCAGTAACTGAGGTGAGCTTTGTTTCCTTTACTTACAGTTTCCCTGTACTCATTCGCCCTAGTCGGCATTGTCTTCCGTACAGGTGAATAAACATGTAGTTCTGCTTTCCGCGCGCAGTAACTGAGTCGGCATTGTCTTCCGTACAGACTTCGCCCGCGCGCATCTAATCTTATCAGCTCATAACTCACCCCCTTTTCATTACGCACCGCGTCCATAATCTTAAGACCACTGTGTGGGAAGTTCCAATCTATAATTAACTGGAGACATCACCTGGTTGATTTTGAAGGGTCCATGTCGTTTGGGCGCAAGTTTGGCGCTAGGTTGGTGAGTCCTCAGGTGACGTCCCTCTAGCCATACAAGGTCTCCAATTCCGAATTTGGGTGTTTCTTTGTGCTTGACCCATGATTTTTGTGCCTTGATTATTTGTTGTTGGGCGTGTGCTCGTGCCTGTTTGAACTGATCAAGCCGCAACGCCACTTGGGGTAAAGGGGTTGGAGTTGTTTTCCAATCAGCACGTGGATGGTGTCCCGTCAAGAGAAAGAATGGAGACTGCCCTGTTGCCTCATTGGGCCAGTTATTGTGCGTGAACTCCGCCAGGGGTAAATATAGCGTCCAATTGTCCTGTCGCTCATTTACCCAAAATCGGAGATATTGTTCTAGCCATTGATTTGTTCGTTCCGACTGCCCGTCAGTACGAGGGTGATAGGCTGTGGATATATTTTGTGTGATCCCCAACTGTTTACAAAGTTCTCGTGTGAACTTGGATGCAAATCGAGGATCTCGATCACTGATTATCTTCGTGGGGAGTCCGTATCTGACGAATACGTGTTTGAGGTACAACATTGCGACTTCTTCTGCGTTGATCTCTTCTTTGCAAGGGATGAAAATAGATGCTTTAGTACAATCGTGATCAGTGATTGTAAGGATAGAATCGTATCCTTCCGACACCGGTAGCTTTGTGATGAAATCAAGTGCGATCGTTTCGAACGGCATTGCTTCTGGCTTTGGGTAGATGGGTTGTAATGACGCTCTGATGGGTCGATTGTTGACTTTATGTCGTTGACAATCTGCGCATCCTTGTACGTATGCGGTAACATCTGGTCGTAGCGTCGGCCACCAGTAGTTTCGTTCTACTAACTTGATAGTCTTGTTGATACCTGGATGTCCATATACTGGGGGTTCATGATGAGCTTCTGTGATCGCTCGTTGTTCTTTACTTCCCTTGGTCACCACTCGTCTTCCTTGCTTATACCACACCCCGTTTACCTTCTTCAAATTATGAGAATCTATCCATGGACGTAGGATTGTTTCATCCTGGGCATCGCTAGGATTAGCTGGTGTCATATCTTGTACCGTCAAAACGCCTTGAGGATGATTAGGCATTCCCATTCTTTGCGTCGTCGTGTTTCGGATGAATATGTGATCTGGTAGTACCGTAATATTTTCATTATCCTCTTCGCCCTGTTTGTAGTCGGGTCGTCTTGATAGTGCATCTGCGCGGCCGTTTGCAGTTCCTTTGATGTGGTGAATTTCCAGATCGTATTCTGATAATTCAAGAACTTCCCTGGCTACTCGCCTACTAATCTTTTGTGGTTCTCTCCAGTATTTTAGATTCATGTGATCGGAGAAGACCTTGATTTTGTGTGGGGATCCGGCCAATAGTGCTCTCCAGTGACGAAGCGCTTTGACTATAGCTAGTAATTCCAGGTCGTAGATATCGTAGTTGCGTTCTGCTTCGTTTAGCGTTGCAGAATAGTATCCTATGGGGTGTCTTTTGTTGTCAGATTTCTTTTGAAGTAGCACAGCTCCCACCGCGAAACCTGATGCGTCCACTTCCAATTCGAATTGGTCTTTTAAAACCGGGTGTGTCAGCACCGGTTCACTTGTTACTCGTTGTTTTAGCGTTTCAAACGCATGTTGTTGTTGTGGTCCCCAGTTCCATTCCGCTGTCTTCTTGGTGAGATTGTTTAGAGGTTTAGCGATCGACGCGAATCCTCTGATAAAAAGGCGATAAAAATTGCAGAATCCGAGAAAAGATCGTACATCCTTGACTTTGGTTGGCGTTGGCCAGTCTTTGATGCCTGAGATTTTGATAGGATCCATGCGTGTTACCCCCTTTTCAAGGATTACCCCCAGGTAATCAAGGGACGTAGCATGGAAAGTGCATTTCTCCGGCTTGAAGTAGAGGTCGTATTGTTGTGCTACTTGAAGCACATCTTTCACCGCGGCAATATGGTCGTTGAGGGTTGTTTTTGTTGCGATACCAATATCATCCATATATACTCGTATAATAGTGCCCCTCTGTTCGTGTTTTGAGATTGTGTCTTTATAGATAGCGTTCATCATTGTTTGGAACGTGGCTGGAGAATTGGTAAGCCCAAAGAACATAACCATTGGTTCGAAAAGTCCATAAGGTGTTTTGAACGCTGCTTTATGTTCGTCACCTTCCTAGATTCGAATATTGTTGTATCCCCATCGAACATCAAGTTTTGTGTAGATGTGAGCGCCGCTCAGATCTTTGATGAGGGTTTGGATGAGTGGAAGGGGATAGTTGTTGCGAATAGTATATTGATTTAGTCGACGATAGTCCTGTACCGGGCGTAGTTTTCCGTCTTTCTTTTTGACAAAGAAAAATGGTGATGCGTACGGGGATTTTGACTGTCACGATGACATCGTTTTGTTGCTGACTCAAAGGGATGACGAGGGTTACGGAGTTTCGGACTGCTTACTAGTTGGTTATGACTACGACAGTAAGCATATATTAGTCATGGACACTTACGCGTCGCCGGTGTTTGGGATTGCCGGTGTTTCAAGTATTATTAGAACGGACACTTACTCATTACTAGTATAGCTGTACTAGGGTTTGGATTCCAGCTGCGCTTTAAAGCCAGCGAGTAGCTGTATATAAGTTGTAGTATCAAGACCAAGGCTCTTTAGCTTGGTCTTTTCGAATCATCACCTTTCCTCGCATACTAGTACCTTGGGTACTAAGTGATCGCTACTCGCTATTCATCCTTGTGGACATTGTCCCTTGTGATTTCTCTGAAATACCCAATATCGTGGATTTGGTGTATCAACAAACCGTTACGTGTCTTTGTCTTGTCACGCCTTCACAAAGTAGCCTAAGTCAGGCCAGCGTTTGGTGATAACGCTACATTAAGACCAAGCTATTCATCGTGGCGTCGCAAGATACAACCGCAAGTCGTTGGACGACATTCGGAGAACCAGTTCTTTGGTTCGCACAAAGGGGAACGAGAACTGTTCCACAACGTTTTACCAAAAGTGCAGCGTGGACAACAGTTGACGATATCGAAGGATATTACGCCAGAGACGGACAAGACGCATTCCTTCACCCAGTTGAGTTTGATAACGATCACCTTTGCTGGGTAGAATTACAGTGGTTTGAAAGGGCTCGAGAGTGGGAAGGACGTCGAATTGCTCCCACCTCCTACGGATTAGATATCCTCATAAGCGAACTCACTCGACCAGAAGCACAATCACTAGGAGCAATACTACCTCCGTCCCCTACCACTATACCATCCGAAGTAGAATCGGTTCGACAGGAAGAACCAGAACCCATTACAATTCAAGAGCCAGTACCTATCATCGATCAACTGGCAAGGGTTACCGAACAGCTACATATTAGTCCAATCATGACTACCCAAACCACACAGCAAATTGCAGGAAGGACGTTCACACTTGATGAATTAGCAGACTTACGCATCGCAGGATCAGATCGACCAGATCCCCCAGATCAAGATCCTTTTCCAGGGAGAGGATTCCCTATCCGAATCCCACAAAACTGGAGACCACCGGGTGAAAGACCACCGAACGGAGGCCCACCAGGAGGAGGAGGCCCACCAGGAGGAGGAGGCCCACCAGGAGGAGGAGGCCCACCAGGAGGAGGAGGCCCACCAGGAGGAGGAGGCCCACCAGGAGGAGTCCCACCGATGGGAGGACTAGGTGGAGCACCGGGGCAACACAGTGATAAGTTGTGGGGTAATGCCCCAAATATATTCACTGGAGATCGATCCAAGGTGGAAGAATTCCTTCTTCAATGGGAATTATACGAAGGTATCAACATCAACAACCCGATGATGGCCGTACCATTCCAAAAAGCTATGTTATTCCTTACCTATATCCAAGGACCTCACGTCACCGAATGGGTAGGATCCATCAGCGCCTGGATGCGACTACAAGTACAGGTCAACCATATCGACCCCACAAACCCATGGTTATGGGATAGTGTCCAATTGTCATTTAAAAGACAATTCCGTGACACATTACGAGAAGAAAGAGCGCGAGCAGAACTCAGAAAAGGAATCAAGATGGGAAATCAGGATATTGACGCGTACGTGGCCAAATTCGAAAATCTAGTTCGTCTCGCTGGCTATCGAGTAGATGAGCCATTGGTGGTCGAATTATTTGCCGAAGGACTTCCTCGCAAATTATACGAAACCGTATACACTCTAGACAAACCTCAAACGTACGAAGAATGGCGGAACAATAGTATCCAGCGTCATGGCGAATGGATTCACATGCAGAATAAATTCAATCAGTTCAAAACACAAGGAACACCATCGCGATGGCCCAGAGCCTTCCAAACAAATCGCAATCCAAACGCTATGGATACTTCTGCTGATCGTACCAGGACTAGAGGAAGACTGGCTAACGCTGAACATGTATTGGAACAAGATCGAAGGGGTCCACGACCCCCTTTCCAACCAAGAGAAGGGTTTTTAAAGAGGCGACAACCGCCAGACCTAAGGGAAGTCGTTTGTTACAATTGTCAAAAGAAGGGACACCTCAGTCGCAATTGTACACAGCCTCGACAACCTAGAACCAACGTAAGAAGTTCCGAAGTAGTGGACGATCGAAGCGAGATGGGCGAAGATCTTCACATCGCCCAAATGGTAGCAGATGATAGAACAGCTACGCAGCGAAAGGACGACTGGCTACGCATGGCCGCAAATGAGACGGACGAATTTAAAGACCTTGCAATGCAGGAGTTAATGGGGAGAAAGGATTTTGGGGACGCCTGAACCCAACAGCCTGGGTGAGGGCATTACGTTGTAACGCTGTATACATAACTCGCTTCCGTTCTATGCGAATTCCAGTACTCTGTCAAACACGTTACAACAAGGCCGACATCAAAGCTCTCGTCGACTCGGGAGCTACGGAAAATTTTATAAACGATCAATTCGTAAAAAAACTAGGACTGGGGAAGGCACGACTACCACAATCCAGGAAAATATTTAATATTGATGATACAACCAACAAGGGGGGAATGATTACCCATTACGTCGATCTCCAAGTACTCACTAAAGGAGATTATAGGGAAATGAGATTCTTAGTCACGGATATAGGAAGAGAAGATATTCTATTGGGCTACCCTTGGCTCAGCGCCTTCGAACCGGAATTCGACTGGAAAAATGGCAACATCCGTTCAAATGTCCATCCAGTCATAATCAAGTCAATTGGACGATCAACAACACCCATTACCAATGCTCTATCCAGCGACAAAAAGAGCAGCATCATCGCCATCCTCCAATCTCAATGTTCAATAAAAGGAGCAGCCACTGAAATGGCCATTGCGGCAGGACCCGCACCAGAAACAACAATACCAGTCGAATATGAAGAATTCGAAAAAGTATTCAGCGAAGAAGAGTCTCATCGATTTCCTCCATCTCGAGAATGGGATCACGCAATTGAGTTAAAGAAGGACACTCCTGATCATATCAATTGCTCTATCTACGACTTATCATTGCGAGAAGACCAGGAGGTAAAACAATTTATCACAGAGCACCTGAAGAAAGGATACATTAGACCGTCAAAATCCCCGTACGCATCACCATTTTTCTTTGTCAAAAAGAAAGACGGAAAACTACGCCCGGTACAGGACTATCGTCGACTAAATCAATATACCATTCGCAACAACTATCCCCTTCCACTCATCCAAACTCTCATCAAAGATCTGAGCGGCACTCACATCTACACAAAACTTGATGTTCGATGGGGATACAACAACATCCGAATCAAGGAAGGTGACGAACATAAAGCAGCGTTCAAAACACCTTATGGACTTTTCGAACCAACGGTTATGTTCTTTGGGCTTACCAATTCTCCAGCCACGTTCCAAACAATGATGAACGCTATCTATAAAGACACAATCTCAAAACACGAACAAAGGGCACTATTATACGAGTATATATGGATGATATTGGTATCGCAACAAAAACAACCCTCAACGACCATATTGCCGCGGTGAAAGATGTGCTTCAAGTAGCACAACAATACGACCTCTACTTCAAGCCGGAGAAATGCACTTTCCATGCTGCGTCCCTTGATTACCTGGGGGTAATCCTTGAAAAGGGGGTAACACGCATGGATCCCATCAAAATCTCAGGCATCAAAGACTGGCCAACGCCAACCAAAGTCAAGGATGTACGATCTTTTCTCGGATTCTGCAATTTTTATCGCCTTTTTATCAGAGGATTCACGTCGATCGCTAAACCTCTAAACAATCTCACCAAGAAGACAGCGGAATGGAACTGGGGACCACAACAACAACATGCGTTTGAAACGCTAAAACAACGAGTAACAAGTGAACCGGTGCTGACACACCCGGTTTTAAAAGACCAATTCGAATTGGAAGTGGACGCATCAGGTTTCGCGGTGGGAGCTGTGCTACTTCAAAAGAAATCTGACAACAAAAGACACCCCATAGGATACTATTCTGCAACGCTAAACGAAGCAGAACGCAACTACGATATCTACGACCTGGAATTACTAGCTATAGTCAAAGCGCTTCGTCACTGGAGAGCACTATTGGCCGGATCCCCACACAAAATCAAGGTCTTCTCCGATCACATGAATCTAAAATATTGGAGAGAACCACAAAAGATTAGTAGGCGAGTAGCCAGGGAAGTTCTTGAATTATCAGAATACGATCTGGAAATTCACCACATCAAAGGAACTGCAAACGGCCGCGCAGATGCACTATCAAGACGACCCGACTACAAACAGGGCGAAGAGGATAATGAAAATATTACGGTACTACCAGATCACATATTCATCCGAAACACGACGACGCAAAGAACGGGAATGCCTAATCATCCTCAAGGCGTTTTGACGGTACAAGATATGACACCAGCTAATCCTAGCGATGCCCAGGATGAAACAATCCTACGTCCATGGATAGATTCTCATAATTTGAAGAAAGTAAACGGGGTGTGGTATAAGCAAGGAAGACGAGTGGTGACCAAGGGAAGTAAAGAACGACGAGCGATCACAGAAGCTCATCATGAACCCCCAGTATATGGACATCCAGGTATCAACAAGACTATCAAGTTAGTAGAACGAAACTACTGGTGGCCGACGCTACGACCAGATGTTACCGCATACGTACAAGGATGCGCAGATTGTCAACGACATAAAGTCAACAATCGACCCATCAGAGCGTCATTACAACCCATCTACCCAAAGCCAGAAGCAATGCCGTTCGAAACGATCGCACTTGATTTCATCACAAAGTTACCGGTGTCGGAAGGATACGATTCTATCCTTACAATCACTGATCACGATTGTACTAAAGCATCTATTTTCATCCCTTGCAAAGAAGAGATCAACGCAGAAGAAGTCGCAATGTTGTATCTCAAACACGTATTCGTCAGATACGGACTCCCCACGAAGATAATCAGTGATCGAGATCCTCGATTTGCATCCAAGTTCAACGAGAACTTTGTAAACAGTTGGGGATCACACAAAATATATCCACAGCCTATCACCCTCGTACTGACGGGCAGTCGGAACGAACAAATCAATGGCTAGAACAATATCTCCGATTTTGGGTAAACGAGCGACAGGACAATTGGACGCTATATTTACCCCTGGCGGAGTTCACGCACAATAACTGGCCCAATGAGGCAACAGGGCAGTCTCCATTCTTTCTCTTGACGGGACACCATCCACGTGCTGATTGGAAAACAACTCCAACCCCTTTACCCCAAGTGGCGTTGCGGCTTGATCAGTTCAAACAGGCACGAGCACACGCCCAACAACAAATAATCAAGGCACAAAAATCATGGGTCAAGCACAAAGAAACACCCAAATTCGGAATTGGAGACCTTGTATGGCTAGAGGGACGTCATCTGAGGACTCACCAACCTAGCGCCAAACTTGCGCCCAAACGACATGGACCCTTCAAAATCAACCAGGTGATGTCTCCAGTTAATTATAGATTGGAACTTCCCACACAGTGGAGCATTCACGACGTGTTTCACATCGATCTTCTCACCCCCTATCGAGAAACTTCCTTTCATGGACCAAATTTCCCAAGACCACCCCCTGAATTAATCGATGGCGAAGAAGAATACGAAATCGAGAAAATTCTAGACCAACGGCACTTCGGCAGGGGAAGGCGCAAACAATATCTCATCAAATGGAAGGGGTACCCAGACTCGGAGAATCAGTGGGTCAACGCCACTGACGTACATGCTCCACAAGCGATAGCTGAGTTTCAACATCTTCAAACTCCGTTGTCTGCATATATAAATGTCCCCTTCTCCAGCGAAGAAGCTCATCAGTTCTTTCTTCGAACTACTATGAGTACTCCCTCCTTTACCAATGACCACATCATCACTCCCTCTACCTCTATTGCCTCAACTGTCAGTGAGGACATGCCCTCTGCAGCCGAGGTGCCGCCGCCTTCAGATGCATCGGTCCTGGGGACTTCATCCCCGAAACCCCTGACGTATGCGGATACGACGCGGAGGACTGGACCAAGACGAAGAGAAGGTGGCAGCAGGAGCAACTCCTGAACGCCAGGAGCTCCTTGTTGCACAAACCTTATCAAGGTGCCAAGCGTCTCGGACATCAGTGACGTGGTCCGAGTTTGTGGAACTTGTAAGCAGTCCGCCCTGTCATGTCCAGGCCACCTTGACTCCCACATCCACTACGACTGTGGAAAACCCATCCATGACTGCGTTTGTAACGACAAGTTCCACTTCATCCCTCCGCCGCCAACGCCTCGATATATCAATGTCGACTTTCCCCCCAGAGTCATCCTCGACCCCGCCACCTCATGGGGTGTTCACACCCGCTCCGCCATCCGTCAACAAGAGACGACTCTGATAAAGAAAACGAAGATCCCTCGGCGGTTTCGGGACCCCAAGATGAAGGGGTATCACCTAGTACGCCGCACACTCGTCGGGGACGTCGAGGAGGTGTGGCAACAGCAAAAGGAAGCCCTCTTTCCCAGAATACCACGGAAACGCTGTCAATGTCGAACGACAGAAGGCTAAGGACAAGGCCGACGCCCCGGATGGTTTCGAACTAAACATACCCCCACAGTTTATCCCTTTCCGCATGATCATCAATGGGCAACATACTATTGCCAAGTACATCCACTTGAAGGCAGGGAACAATCCGGTAGTGTTCGGATGCATGAAGAAAGGTGGAGAGATCCAACAAGGTGATGTGCACGCCGCTCCTGACTTCGACGCTGATGCATGCGACTATATGCACGATCAACTGAGATACTTGCGTAACGACTTCGGAGGACGTCAATGGGTCGACTTGGCCATTGCCGAAATCCCTGATCGAACGCTAGGCGCTGAGATCTCGCGCTATCGTCACGTATCTCAGTGCTATGACGATCTGCACGCAGCCATCACTGCTCTCGAGAACGAGCAGTACGCAGTGGGTAATGAGAAGCGTAAGTGCGTCCGACGGCTTGAAGAGGCCAACGCACTTCAGCGGGTCATGGATCAGGAGGTGGAGGTATGTCGTAACACTACGATTATTCCTTGGGTTTTCGAACGAGGTCGTTCAACCTGAAAAGGGGGTAATGTCACGATGACATCGTTTTGTTGCTGACTCAAAGGGATGACGAGGGTTACGGAGTTTCGGACTGCTTACTAGTTGGTTATGACTACGACAGTAAGCATATATTAGTCATGGACACTTACGCGTCGCCGGTGTTTGGGATTGCCGGTGTTTCAAGTATTATTAGAACGGACACTTACTCATTACTAGTATAGCTGTACTAGGGTTTGGATTCCAGCTGCGCTTTAAAGCCAGCGAGTAGCTGTATATAAGTTGTAGTATCAAGACCAAGGCTCTTTAGCTTGGTCTTTTCGAATCATCACCTTTCCTCGCATACTAGTACCTTGGGTACTAAGTGATCGCTACTCGCTATTCATCCTTGTGGACATTGTCCCTTGTGATTTCTCTGAAATACCCAATATCGTGGATTTGGTGTATCAACAAACCGTTACGTGTCTTTGTCTTGTCACGCCTTCACAAAGTAGCCTAAGTCAGGCCAGCGTTTGGTGATAACGCTACATTGACGGTCTAATGTATCCCTTCTTCAGGTGTTCTGTGATAAATTGTTTTACCTCCTGGTCTTCTCGCAATGATAAGTCGTAGATAGAGCAATTGATATGATCGGAGTGTCCTTCTTTAACTCAATTGCGTGATCCCATTCTCGAGATGGAGGAAATCGATGAGACTCTTCTTCGCTGAATACCTTTTCGAATTCTTCATATTCGACTGGTATTGTTGTTTGTGGTGCGGGTCCTGCCGCAATGGCCATTTCAGTGGCTGCTCCTTTTATTGAACATTGAGATTGGAGGATGGCGATGATACTGCTCTTTTTGTCGTTGGATAGAGCATTGGTAGTGGGTGTTGTTGATCGTCCAATTGACTTGATTATGACTGGATGGACGTTTGAACGGATGTTGCCATTTTTCCAGTCGAATTCCGGTTCGAAGGCGCTGAGCCAAGGATAGCCCAATAGAATATCTTCTCTTCCTATATCCATGACCAAGAATCTCATTTCCCTATAATCTCCCTTAGTGAGTACTTGGAGATCGACGTAATGGGTAATCATTCCCCCCTTGTTGGTTGTATCATCAATATTAAATATTTTCCTAGATTGTGGTAGTCGTGCCTTCCCCAATCCTAGTTTCTTTACGAATTGATCGTTTATAAAATTTTCCGTAGCTCCCGAGTCGACGAGAGCTTTGATGTCGGCCTTGTTGTAACGTGTTTGACAGAGTACTGGAATTCGCATAGAACGGAAGCGAGTTATGTATACAGCATTACAACGTAATGCCCTCACCCAGGCTGTTGGGTTCAGGCGTCCCCAAAATCCTTTTTCCCCATTAACTCCTGCATGGCAAGGTCCTTAAATTCGTCCGTCTCATTTGCGGCCATGCATAGCCAGTCGTCCTTTCGCTGCGTAGCTGTTCTATCATCTGCTACCATTTGGGCGATGTGAAGATCTTCGCCCGCCTCGCTTCGATCGTCCACTACTTCGGAACTTCTTACGTTGGTTCTAGGTTGTCGAGGCTGTGTACAATTGCGACTGAGGTGTCCCTTCTTTTGACAATTGTAACAAACGACTTCCCTTAGGTCTGGCGGTTGTCGCCTCTTTAAAAACCCTTCTCTTGGTTGGAAAGGGGGTCGTGGACCCCTTCTATCTTGTTCCAATACATGTTCAGCGTTAGCCAGTCTTCCTCTAGTCCTAGTACGATCAGCAGAAGTATCCATAGCGTTTGGATTGCGATTTGGTTGGAAGGCTCTGGGCCATCGCGATGGTGTTCCTTGTGTTTTGAACTGATTGAATTTATTCTGCATATGAATCCATTCGCCGTGACGCTGGATACTATTGTTCCGCCATTCTTCGTACGTTTGAGGTTTGTCCAGAGTTGTTACGTCCCGGGTCATGGTATGTATCTGACCTAACCCATAAGTCATGGGACGTATAGGCACGTGATTGCATGACGTCGTGGCTCGTTCTTTGTCTTACTACTGATGATTACTGATACTGATACAATACGATGACTGACGGATGACTGTACGATTATCAAGAGTAGTAGTAGTTGTGGCGCTTTGCTTAGTGGACGATTACCTAGCAGCAGCAGCTTAGTGGACGATTACCAGCAGCTTAGTAGTAGTGGCGATCTCGCTGACGAAGGCGGATCGCGCGAATAGGTTATAAGGAAGCTATCGACTGTTGTGGTCGATAGCTTGGATTTCTTGTACAACTCCTGTCTTGTTATCTAAAGCCCATTCTTCCCTCTCTCTCTCTCGTCCTTCGGGGCCGCGTGCTAAAGAGCAAGATCAAGTACTATCTCCGCCTTCGCGCGTTGAGACGTCACTCAGCCTTAGTGCTTGAGTATAACCGTTGCTGAGTCACCGCGTTCACCTTACGTTGCCTAAGTCAGGCTCACGTGCGGATCGCACGTAACAAGAGTGTATACGGTTTCGTATAATTTGCGAGGAAGTCCTTCGGCAAATAATTCGACCACCAATGGCTCATCTACTCGATAGCCAGCGAGACGAACTAGATTTTCGAATTTGGCCACGTACACGTCAATATCCTGATTTCCCATCTTGATTCCTTTTCTGAGCTCTGCTCGCGCTCTTTCTTCTCGTAATGTGTCACGGAATTGTCTTTTAAATGACAATTGGACACTATCCCATAACCATGGGTTTGTGGGGTCGATATGGTTGACCTGTACTTGTAGTCGCATCCAGGCGCTGATAGATCCTACCCATTCGGTGACGTGAGGTCCTTGAATATAGGTAAGGAATAACATAGCTTTTTGGAATGGTACTGCCATCATCGGATTGTTGATGTTGATACCTTCGTATAATTCCCATTGAAGAAGGAATTCTTCCACCTTGGATCGATCTCCAGTGAATATGTTTGGGGCGTTACCCCACAACTTATCACTGTGTTGCCCCGGTGCTCCACCTAGTCCTCCCATCGGTGGGACTCCTCCTCCTGGTGGGCCTCCTCCTCCTGGTGGGCCTCCTCCTCCTGGTGATCCTCCGCTCGGTGGTCTTCCACCCGGTGGTCCTCTGCCAGGTAACATTTGTGGCCTCCAGTTCTGTGGGATTCGGATAGGAAATCCTCTTCCTGGAAAAGGATCTTGATCTGGGGGATCTGGTCGATCTGATCCTGCGATGCGTAAGTCTGCTAATTCGTCAAGTGTGAACGTTCTTCCTGCAATTTGCTGTGTGGTTTGGGTAGTCATGATTGGACTAATATGTAGCTGTTCGGTAACCCTTGCCAGTTGATCGATGATAGGTACTGGTTCTTGAATTGTAATGGGTTCTGGTTCTTCCTGTTGAACCGATTCTGCTTCGGACGGTATAGTGGTAGGGGACGGAGGTAGTATTGCTCCTAGTGATTGTGCTTCTGGTCGAGTGAGTTCGTTTATGAGGATATCTAATCCGTAGGAGGTGGGAGCAATTCGACGTCCTTCCCACTCTCGAGCCCTTTCAAACCACTGTAATTCTACCCAGCAAAAGTGATCGTTATCAAACTCAACTGGGTGAAGGAATGCGTCTTGTCCGTCTCTGGCGTAATATCCTTCGATATCGTCAACTGTTGTCCACGCTGCACTTTTGGTAAAACGTTGTGGAACAGTTCTCGTTCCCCTTTGTGCGAACCAAAGAACTGGTTCTCCGAATGTCGTCCAACACTTGCGGTTGTATCTTGCGACGCCACGATGAATAGCTTGGTCTTAATGTAGCGTTATCACCAAACGCTGGCCTGACTTAGGCTAGTTTGTGAAGGCGTGACAAGATAAAGACACGTAACGGTTTGTTGATACACCAAATCCACGATATTGGGTATTTCAGAGAAGTCACAAGGGACAATGTCCACAAGGATGAATAGCGAGTAGCGATCACTTAGTACCCAAGGTACTAGTATGCGAGAAAAGGTGATGATTCGAAAAGACCAAGCTAAAGAGCCTTGGTCTTGATACTACAGCTTATATACAGCTACTCGCTGGCTTTAAAGCGCAGCTGGAATCCAAACCCTAGTACAGCTATACTAGTAATGAGTAAGTGTCCGTTCTAATAATACTTGAAACACCGGCAATACCAAACACCGGCGACGCGTAAGTGTCCATGACTAATATATGCTTACTGTCGTAGTCATAACCAACTAGTAAGCAGTCTGAAACTCCGTAACTCTCGTCATCCCTTGAGTCAGTAACAAAACGATGTCATCGTGACATTCACAGTTTCAGCACCACACTCATACGACGACGCCAGATGCAAAGGCGTGGAGTGGCTCTGATCCTGTGCGTGGACGTCTGCCCCGTGCTCGATCAATAGCTTCACAGTTTTAGCATCCCTTTTGGACGATGCCAGATGCAAAGGCGCGGAGTGGCTCTGATCCTGTGCATGGACATCCGCCCCGTGCTCGATCAATAGCTTCATAGTTTCAGCATTCCCATTGTAGTATAATGCCAGATGCAAAGGCGTCTTGTGGCTCTGATCCTGTGCGTGGACATCTGCCCCATGCTCGATCAATAGCCGTACAATATCGATGTGTCCGCATGCTGATGCATCGTGACACGGTGTACGGGCGTCCGTGGCCGTGGCATTGACATCTGCGCCGTGTCCCAGTAGAGTTCGAACAAGTTCTAGGTGTCCGTTGGCAGCTGCCAAGTGGAGTGGAGTCCTGTGATCACCTTGCTGCGCATTCGCATTTGCGCCGATGTTCAGTAGCCATTGGACAACGTCCATCAACCCGTCCCTTGATGCAGCGTGCAGTGGTGTGCATCCTCGGTGACCTATAGTATCTAGGACTCCTCCATGCTGATGGAGCAGCTCCGCAACTTGAAAGTGTCTGTTGTGCAATGCTGCTACCAGCGGACTCTGGTTGAGACCGACCCTAACGTTTACATCATGCTGTGGATCCTTGGCGATGAGGTGTTTCGTTAGGTCGTGAAATCCACAGAAAGAAGCGTAGTATAGGCACAACGAAGCTTGGTCTTCGTACGATGGCGTCTCGGAGATATATGAAATGTAATCTCCACCCTTTACGAAAGACGTCCATGGTTTGTCGATATCATACGACTTGACCCATGCTGCGAAATATGGCTTCTCCGAATTGAAAAGATCTCGCATTCCAACTTGTACGCGTAACGACACATTCTGGAATTGGGCATGCACCATCCAGTCCCGAGCGGCATATCCAGCCAGAGGAGAGCTATGTCCGACCTCGGAATTATCGACCTCGGAATCATCATCATTGCTCCCATCTGACTGGAGTAATACTCCCAAGCAAGCCTGAGCCATGATGGTGTGGGCTGGCTCGAGACTGATATGAAAGTGGGAAATGTCTGTTTTTAGGTCAGCAAGGCGATTCGATGTCAAAAACTCCTTCACCGAGAAATGAGCGAATTGTACAACGAGGATTTCACGGCGGTTCCAAGAATCGCCATCGACGTCTTTGGCGATAATGACCAAGCTCGAGCACGTAGATAGGACACCTTGTTGCTTGTCATCCCATCGCCAATTAGTGTTAAGCGCCGGTATCCCATTCATGGCCCTGCCGAAGTCGAGCGCAAGAACTTCTGCAAGCTCCTCAACACGAAGGGGCCTAGTTGCCACAGTGAGGCATTGTAACAGACGATGAGCTTGGGGTCGGTTGGCCTCCCCGATTCCTTTCAGCACGCGCTCGTATGTCTCGTCCAAGGATTTCGGCAATTCTCTAAGAACTCGCTGGACGTTCTGTGGGAGGCAAGTTTGCAACACTTCCAGCTGACAGAAAACCCAGCGGAACCTATGCAATACCATGAGAGTGTGTCACTAGCGTCATTAAATGCTCTTACATTCCGTCGGCGTTTTCCGAAAGTACCTTGATAGCATGTTCTTTATCCTCTTGCCTCCATCTCTTCATAAATTTACCAGAGCCAGCGTGAACGACAGACCGGATGTAGTCGGCGATGTCCTTCTTCTGCCCGTGTTCGTCTTGAAGGGAGACTGCTTGAGACGCAAGCGACTCAAGTGCATCACCGATGTCAACCTCCGGTCGACTCGTGACACAGATACGAAGACTAGGGAGTCGAAGGCCGGCAAGGTCCTTTACAAGATCAAGGACCTGTTCGCGGGCGGATGGAAAGTCAGATGCGTCAGGGCATTCGTCAAGGGCATCCATGATAAGATAAACTGGGGGTTGATGCGGGAGGATGAGCATTTCCTTAAGACATTGCATTAAAGCGTTGTCACTGGGCTGACGCCCGCCGTCGTCGTGCGTTTTGTAGAGGCGGGAGAATATATCGCAAAAAGAATTGGAACGAGAAGAGAGTTGCACGAGAAGCGAGGGAAGCAGGTTGCGGCGGTATTTCTTGTCGATGTCCCCAAAACTAAAGTAGAAATATGCCATCGAAGCCGATCCGGCGTCGCACAATGATGTTATGTCGTTGATGATGGCGGAGCTATTCATCCATAAGCTTCCAAAAATTAGCAGGATGCAAGCAGAAACGAACCAGAGAACACTTTTCCCAGACCCCGCTGCGAAACGTCTAGTCCATGAGATCATCGAAGCCATCACAGGTAAAAAGAAGCGCACGTTTTCCATGGATCCATAAGAGGGAACCAGTCACCTTCCATTCCTCGAATTTGTCGTCTTTAATGAACCACTCCGCCGTTCCTTCGTGTTGACGATCGCTCGCGATGTTGTGATTTGTGGATGGATCTGGTGGTGATTGCCATCGTCTAAGGGTGTCTCGTAATTGGCTCCCTGCGATCGCGTTAGATGCTCGATTGTCAGTGAAGTCAGGTCTGATCACGAACACTTTACATCGTCTACATCGTCCGCCATCTTTTGAACGATCAACTCCACGTTCGTTGCGATTGCCTTTGCTTCCTGGCCGTCTAGATGGAAAATGTTAGCAATGACGCCAGTGATCGACCAAACACACTTCGCCCACCATCAGCTATGGTCTGTACCACATCGCCAACTGCTTTGACGTTGTCGTTCATGTCTTGTACATTCTCGTTTACGTCCCTGAAGCCGTCGTCGACTTTGTTGTCAATGTTGTGGGCGATCTTCGTGAGTTGCGCAATCGCCATCGCAACCTCATCACTTGTCAGCGTGTCAAGCTTCTTCAGCCCGTCTTCCAGGTCCGTCTTCCCCGCTATCCTCTTCATAAATTTTTCTGAACCAACATAAGCCCCGAGAAACGTATGGTATGGGACGGACTCACTCGCTCGACCCTGTTTCATTTCCTTTGTGGCCGTTGCAAGGATACCCAAAACCTCAACTGTTATTTCCACCATTTTGTCCGTCATGGCCAGAGTTAGCGGGACCTCTGAATAAATCTCGAGGCGACTGAAGAAACTTTCAATGCGTCCGAAGACGTTGATAAGCATGTCTTGGCTCGCAGCGACACCTTTGGCTGCCTAAGAAAACTCGACGTCACAAGAGCCCGGAAGAAAAAATGATCCTGCTTACTAAAAGCAGGACTCCAATACCAGAAAAAACCACTTGTGCGGGTGAGAATACCTGACGAGTCGACATGGGAACGATATAACGGATAGATGAGTCGATACTTACCAAACCAACGCCTGCGCCAAGTGTCCCAGAGAAGGCAATAAGAACGTTGGCGGTCGGAATGAACCATCTTCTCAACCTATCATCGACGCCAGTCTGTGCTGGGTCGAACTGCTCGGCTTGAAATACGGCCATAATGGCGGCGGGAGAATCACAGCTTTCCAGCTTTTTGAAGAGATCATGCTTCGTGAGATCCTTCTTGGTTTTCTTCTTGTATGACTGCAATGCAGTATTGAAGATGCCCTCGATATTGGAAGACGAGGATGTCGTCGCAGGAGTCTGTGACATAGTGATAGGAGTGCTGGCGTGAGGTTGGCTCGTGTTGATGGGGTGCGGTGCGAACAGTCACTCTAGTTGACAAGGGTGGGAGACCATTGTATCGATAGACGCCAATGATGCCTATACCGAAGGCTAGGCCCTCCTGTATGTGGCAGATAGACGCTGGAATACTGGGGCACTGGATCTGAGAAAATGATGACTCGGAAGCAGCGAGGCAAGGCGATACCATTACTGTATACCCAAGAATCCGCTCCAAGATTGTATCAGAAGCCTTTGCTGCACCGGCGGTGTATACAGAATCTCAAAGGGTTCGTCAACTCTGTGGCGTTTGCTGCGGCCGTACCTAAGGGCGGAATGTGCGCGGGTTTGCTCAGCCCGCTTGCACCAAGCCTTCGCCTTCACGTAACAGGAGTTGGGTAGTATGTTTTACCCGAGCACATTGCCTGGCAGTGAATAATACGCAAGTGAATAACACCATATGTAGATAGGCGTGAGAACTTATTTCTATATAAGCATAGACGTCAAACGCGCCTTGCTGAGGATAGAGTAATCCCCGATTCCCCGTGGTTGCCCCGGTTTGCGGGGATTCAAGTTATAATGCTGGTTGTTGTACTCGTGGCTTCGAAAATTGGAACCTCCAATCATGTCTTCGAATCTAAAGAATCATCTTACCCTCCCTCTACCTGACGAACTTATCTCCTACATCTTGGAGCACACTGATTACAAGGCAGTGATTGCTTGTCGAAGAGTAGGCCCGCCTCGCCTCCTTCCCTTGCAGTCCACCCACATTAAGTGATCGCTAGTCATGCCGCCGTCTCAAAGACATAGTGGATGACTCCTCTGCCCTTCAATATGTCATGGCGCTGAGCGATGCCGGGATGTGCGACGGGGCACCGAATGCTCTGGGACCTGCAGAACGGCTAAACAGATTGCAGAAGGCGCAGACTGCGTGGAGGACCTCTTCGTGGTCTCCGGTAGATCACTTCCCTTACCCAAAAGAGATGTCGCCATTCCCCGTGACAGCAGCAGGAAACTTGGTGGCATTTCGGAGCGACAGGAGTCGCATGGGCGAGCTGCTCATGCTGCGATTTCCGTCTGAATTGCGTGGAATCCCAGAGAAACTTTGGTACTTGGATCTGGACTGCGACCGCTTGGAGTCGATCTGCCTAGATGATACTCAAGATCTCCTTGTTTTTTCATCGTGAGTTCCCTAAATATTTGTCTGTGCATTCGGTAGGGAGAAACCTTTGTCAGTTCAACGAACATCCACATTCGAACGCTATCCACTGGAGGCGTCCACCCCTTGACAAGGACCAGTGGCACCATACCCTCTCGTTCGGACTCCGAGGCTTTCTATCTGCACATTCAAGGAGACCTTCTCTCCTTTGTCGGAAATGCACACATCCTCGTCTGGAACTGGAAGACTGGTGGTTTGCTATCAGAGATCGCAAGCCTCTCTCCTTCGTTTCCCGATTTTCGCTGACTGTCTCCCTCTTTTTTAGCCCTTAACTACCACCGCGCCATGCTGTGCTTTCCTCGACGACAGGCACATCATCTTCACTCACTACAACCCCGCACGAGAGCGCACGCTCAGCTTCCAGGTGATGAGCCTGCCCGCAAGCGACAGCACCAGCGCGTCGCCGCTAAGCTCCTACCGCTTCGCTCTGAACCTGCCCATGCTCACCCCGCCATATTTCACCGAGCTACACGTGAACACGCTGCTGCCCAGCCCTCCAGGAACGCACAGGCGCGGGCTGTTCTATGCTGATCAGCGCCACAAGCTACTAGCGCTCGAGCTGGGCGCGATCACAGTACAGGGGTTCACGGCTGTGTTCACGCTGCACACGCTGTACGTGCCGCACGAGGCGTTGCTGTCGTACATCGCAACGCACCCCGCGCCCGCGTCCAGTTCTGGAGCACCGATCGACGTCGATGTCCCGTGGGAGGCGTGGGGCCCTAACAACACACGCATCGTAACAGTCCCGAACGTCGCACATAGCCGCTACCTAGGCTTGCACAAGGTCTGCGGCATGCATGCGCTCAGCGAGCCGCCCATCCTCCTCGATCGCGGGATACTCCGCATCATGGATTACCGCCCGTCCCGCTTGTCGCCGGCCGCGGAGCAGGAAGAAGAAGGCGGCGGCGCGGGTGACGATCAAGCACGTTCTCTGCCTGTCCCTACGGATGTCGGCACGGGAAATGCTCTGCCTGATCCACCAGACAGCAACGTCACCGAGGAGCCGCAGGAAGCGTCGGGTTCTTCCGGTGACGGTGTTATAGCGAACCACTTGGAGCCGCGGCGAGTGTCGCCGCCTTCGTCACCGCCGCCGCCGCCGCCACCGGACGCATTGATGATACCGTACATCTTCAAGGACATCCCCCTCCCTCAGGGACTGGAGTCTGACAGCGTCCGCTGCGTGCTTGGCGAGGACGTGGTCGTCCTATATGAGGTGAGTACCAACCATTTCATACCCGCTCCGGCGGGGTTGTTGTGGGCCGTCCACTCAGTTTGCGCAGTTTGCTGGAGGCAGCCCCGAACGGCCTGGCCAAAGAATAGACAGGATGTATTATCATCCTATCTAACTATCGAGTTCTCTCTCCACCGAGGGCCGAAAATTGCGCGACGGAAGGCTTCTGAATGCCGTGTTCGAGTCATCGAGACAGGTGTAACTTAGTTCCGGGTCTAGGTCTCGACTACTCCATCTTAAAAATATAGTCGTTTGATGAAACGAAGAGTGGCATTGCGCCTTTAGAGCGTTGCACATCAGATGGAAGTTACGACTGAAGACGGAAGTAGTGGTGTGTATCCTCATGAAGCATGCATGTGGGTCATGTACATACAAAGAAATGCTGGTCTTACAACAAGTCTTACAATCGAAACAATTCCGAGAAATCCGCGACGACATGGATTATCTATCCTCCATTCCTCCGGGGAACAATCGTTTTGGTAAATCGTCGTTTCGGGGAGCTCCGAAGGGCCACGGCAGACGACGCGCGTTGCAAGGAACCCCACGAGTAGCAGCGACAGCTGCTCCCGCTCCTGTCGCCCCATCGCAGCCTCGAAAAGCCGGACCCAGGGGTGACAAGTAGAGTAGTCGTGAGTGCGCCCCGTGGCGCTCGCCCGCACACGTTCCCCGCTCCGCGAGAGAAAAGAAAAAAAAGGAAAGGAAAGGTGTAAGATGCCCTGGCTCCGCGCGGACCCAGCAGTCCCGCCGCTCCATGCCGCATGGCCGATAAGCCCCTCACCCACCCCACCGCCTTCTCCAACCTCCCTCATACTGCGCGCGTCTGTCTCCGGGAGGGCCATCGTCAACACCGCTCGGGTGGATGATGAGGCGGGAAACGACGACAAGCACAGCTCGAAATTTTTTGAGACCAACGTTCCCGTCTGACCCCCAGTGACGACGCTTGCGATGACGACCAACACGGTGCCCTGCTAACCCGCTACTTCCGTCCGTCCGTCCGTCCGTCCCAGCTCTACTGGCCCGGAGATGCGGGGAGCGGGTGTTAGAAACGCACGTTGACCTCCACTCCAGTGCCCGCTCGGAGTCTTTGCTGCTGCTGCTGCCGATCATCGGGGAATACCCGGGTCATGCGCGGGATGGCGGCGGCGGAGGTACTCAGCGCCCGTGAACGTGTGCGGGAAGACTCTGCCTCCTTTTGCGCAATCTCCTTGCGGGTGCGGGCCTCCCAGGCGCGGAGCTGCTGTTCGCGCTGCTCTGCCTCGCGTATGCGCCGCGTCGCCTCCTCGTTTTTGCGCCGAGCGTACTCCTCGTAGCGTGCAGCAGCCTCCTCTCGCCGACGGGCCTCCTCTGCATAGCGGAGCGCAGCGGCCTCCTTCATCTGGACCTCCTTCTCCCGCATCTGCACAGCGGTCGGTGCTCCTGGTAGCGTCTGTCCATCTCGGGGTTCTTACCATGTGTAGAGCCAACCGAATCGGGCGATGAGGACGAGGACGTAGGTGAAACGATCGTCACCTGGAACGGCCGGGCCGAGGGGTGCTGCGTGATGGAATCACGGCGTATCGAAGGGAACGCACGAGGCGAAGTTGATGAGGACGAAGCGATTGGGCCATTCCCGATAGAGACGGATCGCCCACCCACAAAGCTTCCTCTAGGAATGGCATTGCGCGAGCTGTTACGTTGCATCGGGATTGGGATGGGCTGCGATTGCCGGGAATACTGCTGTGGCTGCGGCTGCGCCAAGGGGGGCAGATGTTGCTGGGGGAGAGAAGAACTCGGAGGGAAAGGAGGGGATGTGTCTCTGCGCATATTCTCACGTAGGATGGTGTCCATGATGGTGTGCTGCTCTGCGACGAGGGCGTCCTTGCCGTGAAAATTTACAAGGAGGCGCCGCTCACGCTCGGCCTCGACCCGCCGCTGGAGCTCAGCGCGCGCTAGCGCACGGATGTCCGCCATGCTCTCGTTGTACTCGCGTTGAATAGCCACCCTTTCCTCCGGCGTAGTCGCAGAGGCAAGCGCAGCATCTTTTACGGCCTTCACGTCATCGACAAGGGAGAGATTAAACTCGGACTCGACGTCTTCCTTGAGTGCATCGACCCACGGTTCTGGACTATGGCGAGCTGCAACAACAGGGATGGATTGTGGTGATGGCGTTTGGGAGTGGTGCGTGGGAATCGGCGGGACAGAAGAGGGATGAAGCGATGGAGTACGAGAACGGGGAACAGATGGAGGGAGTTGCGACGGAGTTCGTTCAAAAACGGGTGGGGAAATACGCTGCTGGACCAGCCTGGGTGCGTAGGTGAACATCGAGGTGTGAGAAAAGGAGGATGGAAAATAAAAAGAGGTGGCCCGAGTCCGACCGATAAACAAAGGAAGAAGTGTAACCGCAGGAGGGATTCGGGAAGAGAACGGAGAGCTCGTTAAGGGTGGGGACGAGCACTGCGGGACACAATGAGGCTTATCGGCGGTCGAGGGGGGACAGAGGTGAGATATATAGGAAAGAAAAGGATGACGAGGGACCACCGAGCGCCGTATCGAGTATCCCCCATCTGCCACGAGGCAGACATGAGTCCCACGCCGACTCTGCTCGTTTCCGACCCACATCACCCTGACTAGAACAGCAGTGCCTGTAATAGTTTCTTACGGATACAGCCTCTACTAGTCACGCCATTTTTGCCATATCTTTCGCCTCTAAGTTCCGGGGATGAGCCTGAGGAAGGTTGAGAAGCTCGGCGCCACCTTCCTTGGGCACGTCCACTCCTTGGACGCCAACTAACAACCAAGGTTCTAGATAGCTTGATAACCGCCATATCAAACTCCTGAATGATACTATCAGATGGGCACTAAGTGCCACAACCGACCCTCATAAATTACCCGAGTGACATTGTGATGGCGAGAGGGGGGCACACTCTTCGTCCCGTATTAGATGGGCGCAGGGTTTGGTAGATGATTAGGCTTGTAACCGTATCACTCTCCCTCTCATCGATACCAGCAAAAATCAGGCTTTTTTGATCTACCTTGATATCATAGAGTTGACCGTTGCCCTGGCTTCCCAAGTGGTGCTACTACCAGGTTCTAGAGCCCGGACACGGGTCGACGTGAGACCCGATCATTAAGCTAGAACATCGTTACGACTCAATACTCACGCTCGCCAGGCTGGCAATGATAACCAGTATTGGGCGAATGCTTCCAATCGCCCACACCTTATCGTCCTCTCACTTCTCCACAAATATAGCCTGTCAACCACCGTTGCTCCACCTATTTCTCCAATAGTCCGGATGGTGCCCAGTACATAGCATCGCGCGATGAACCGGTGACCACAAGGCATTGTCCGTACCCATCTGGAAGGACCTCTGCACCCTGAATGTACCCTAAAAGACTCGGGCGCCAAACAGGGGCCGAGAGCACCTTCGAGACCAGCACACAAATCGTGTTGGGGCACTTCAACCTAGCGTACTACCGAATAGTCCGCGAAATCGTTCCCGTTGTTTCCAGACAATATCTAAAGGAGCTTAGTGGCCACACGCATCGATCGGATACACGTTCGGCTCGAACACGAGGCAATGGACATGAAACGCGCCTTAGATGTCAAACGTGTGCGCACTGGTTTCGCCGTGCCAATGCGGAACGTGACCGGGATCATACCGGGTGAGGTCATCATCCATCACAGCCACCAGATCTGAAGATAAAATCATTTCGCTTCGACAGATGAAGGCGCACACGTGTAACTAAGAACGTCTATGCATTACGCCATGGCATGCAGTCGGTGCATCAGCATGGTCAGGGCTGGTGACAGCCAGGAGCCCGAGTGACCAAACAAGCCGCGAAGACAGCACCCGTGCTCAGCGTTCTTGCGTCCAGGGCAACAAAACGGAGGTACGAGGTTTCCCCGTATATCAGTATGCACCGTGCGATGACGTCGCACAGATACCTCGTGGAGGTTAACAGGTACAAGAAAAGCACAAAGCTTGAGATCCCCGAAGTTCTGTCGACTCACTTTAGTCCAGGCTCAACCAGGGCGAACACCGGATATAGGATTCGCAGAGTAATTCCCTGAAAGAGAAAGGAAGACACGTGATCTCGAGGCTCTTGAGAGTCTAAAGTTTATAGATAAGTTTATAGCTAGCACTGCTGGGCAGGACTCTTAGCGTGTTACATCTAGTAGACGAAATCGTAGGTCAGAACCCCCGTATAAATGTGAGAGTGAATACCGGACGTCTTCGCCTTGGGTGACCAGCCGTGGGCAGAGATGGCACATGATTGGGACGCTTGCGCCACGTCAGTTGTCTCCGCGGGGACGCTTTTCTCTTTCTCGGACTTGACCACAGAACGATGGACAAGCCTTCAGAGATCCGACGAGAAGAATGCCGATACCAAGCTCGGACGAGAGCTACGTACGAGACCCTGGAATGTTGGTGCCGACCGACAGCCGGACAAGAACGAAATGAAGATGTCCTGACCTTCTCCCGAAGAATGCTGGCACGCAACGTTCTGGTCGTTTCGTCGTCGTGCGTGCCGCAATTACGAAGATTGGCTCCCCGAACGGTCGGGCTGACCTGAAAAAGGATGACAGGAAATGTAGACATATGTGGCAGTTTCGTTCTATTTCGAGGGGCCATACCTCTTGCACCGAAATGAACGGCGCAAGGAGGCGCTAGCATTTATATTCGGGCATAACGACATAGGGGGACGTCGAAAATGAAAGAGAAGGCAGTCGCCTCGTGACGCGAACATATAGGAGGGCCCCGAGGGCAAGCTCCAACGGCGCGCCGACGGGCACACACAGTTGTGGATGTAGCCACTGAATCAGAACGTCCTCTTGGAAGACATCGAAGTTCAAGATGAACGTTCGAAGATGCAGTCATCGGCATCGCCGGGAAATGCCGTTGGCGGTTTCTAAGACGATTCCACGTGATCGCGTGATCCACGGCTTGGCTCATTCCAACGTTTTCCAAACTCCCACTCCAAGGCCTCCCGGAAAACTGTTGGTCCATAGAAACGGATCGAAGAAATTTTTTAAAAAATTGTAAGTTTGAAGGACATCTAGTTAGATGCGTGTGTGTTACGAGGTTTCGCACTCTAATAAAGTCCCCGTCGACTCGGAATTGTTTTCGTGTTCCATATTCCTCTCTGCACGGCTCCGTGTTCATGATTTTTTTTTCGGTGCTTCCATGAGAATGGTGAAATGTACATCATGGTGCGTGCGACACTCTACACGACTCGCCTCAATGACTGCTTCATAGTATTTCTTCCCCTTCAAGCCGTGTTGCTCTCACGAAGCTGCGTGTCTCCCGGGCTCGGGAGTCTTTATATTGTGACCATATCTCCAACCATCGGACGGGGGTGGTGAGCTTCACTTCTCGAAATTCCCAAGGACGTCCACGAGCCAAACGCGTTGCTACCCGAGTGGAAAACGTTCAGGCCCCTTTTTGGCTTCCATTTCAGTGCGCCTTGGCGCATAGCCCTATGTGGCACTGGTAGATCACGCTTCTACCTAGGATCTCTTTCCATTCCGCGCGTAATCTTCAGCCCGTTAGGGTGCCACTGGTGCCAGCAGTGGCCTAGCAACGGGGTCAGCTCACTGATAACTCCTGGACAGTTATCGTAAGCAAGCCGCTTTGTCAACACAGGGGGTTCAAGGTACTGTACGTAGATGCTTGCCATCGAAGAGCCGCGGTATGCAGTTTGCTAAGAAAATAGAGACCCTTTCAATTCACAACGTGCCCTAGGTCGCACCCGAGTCTCGGAACGGGATGCTTAAACGCTAAGCAAAGATCATGAACACTCGGCGTAGATCTTAGGCAACTGTACAGGTATCCGTATATCGATTAGAATGAAACGCCGAGACGTTCTAGATTCGGCGTACATATTATCCGGAAGCGTCTCGTCAAGCCATACCCTTCCCATCGCATTCATATTGATTCATCGGTAATCTTTCTTGTATACAGTTCCTCTCATTCCTCTCACGGCTCTGCTCTAGGTCTATCTGATGTCGCCATTTTTTCCGAATGCTAGTATTTCTGTCCTCCAGAATGAATCTCGTACGCCAGAGCGGGTATTATTTCCGCCCCGTCGTTCAGTGCTATGAGTGTGCTATGCATTCTGCTTATGTATCTACGAGGAAGAATGACTTGCGTTTTACTATCTCACTGCAAGATTCGTTTGATGCCTGGGCATCGTCGCAGTTCCGTTCTCGCTTTCAGGGTGTCCGTGCACGAGCCAACACTATGCTAGGCTATATTATTGATGGAATAGCGTTAACACCTGTGCAACTGAAAACCTTGATGTGGACACGTCGCTTTCAAGTGCTTGTATACCGAAGTTATTCCATCTTTATCTTGGCTTAGACCGGTGATCGTTCCCTCTATGGGGTGCCAGCTCCGCAGGACCTCGAGAATCGAGGATCCTATTGTTGCTACACGACGCCCCTCAAAATCCTCTTATTCGACGACTGGTCACGAGTCTAGACTTGGCTTATGCTCGCTTGGATGGTGTTACTTTCCCACCGCCTTTCCCGCCTTCTCTCTAACTGCCCTTCCTGACCGTTACTCCCGCCTCCGCCATCACGATATTCTGGAAGCCTTGCATTTAACAAAAACCCAGGGTATATCGGAGTGGAGTGTGTACACGGTGCACGTGTTCATGTGCTTACCCGCGTCCGCGTTCTCGCGCCGGGTGGTTGCTAGCCGGCGCGAGAACGCGGACGCGGGTAAGCACGCGCTCCTCAAACATCGGCTTTCGGATCCGATCTCTGTCTCTTATCATTCCTAACATCAACCGAACAACAGGCAAATCGGCGTAGCCGATTTTCTTTCCACTCCTCGGTCCATCTATCGCGCTCTCTTCGGCCGTTTCGGGATCGGACGCGAATTACCAAACATGGTACTCATATCGGTGTAAGTGTAAGTCCAAAGTCCACGTGAAAGTCTAGAGTGCTTTTAATCTTCGTCTCCACTCCCTATACCACCTTTTAGGCGAGCAGGATACACATGAAGTCGGGTAGTCTTCGCTTCAGTGATATAGAAAAGGCTCTGCCTAACGGTGGCAACTCACGTCCAGAGACACAAAAAATCCCAATGTCGCAACACTCTGCACAACTCAGTGTCGTGTTGAGATGGTACGAAGCCATCTCGAACTGGAAATTCGACGTTCTCGAGGAGCAATTTTCGGAAGACTACATACATACGACTTCTCCCGCAAACACAAATGATCCGCCGAAAAATAAGGCCGAGGGCATAGAGTTCGCGAAATCCATTGGGAAACTATTTGGTTTCCACCCCTTGCAGGTACGTCGCGCATTCATCAACTGGAGCCATCAATCATGTCCTGCCAACAGTACGAAATCTTCCGGTTGAGTGAGACTCCCGGGCAAATCTGGGTTCACGTACGTCCACAGAAACATTTTTTTCAGTGCATACGCTCGCATCACTGATACAGTATCTCTGCATCATACAGTCGAGGCTGTACGGCACTATTCCGGGCGGAGTCGTATTCGAAAGCGAATCTATTTTCATCTTCACGCTTTCTTCTGGGGACAATATCCAGATCACCGCCATCCAAGAATTCATCGATACCAAACTGGCCGCGGAGTCTGCTGCTGCTACCTCCGGTCGTGCCGCGCAGGACTAACTTTCATTTGATGGCCGCGATCTCCGGATACATAAGAGAGCGTGCTACATGTCACTGTGTAGAATGCACGTCAATGGATCCTGAATCGGAATTTGATGACGGCTTGTGGGGTCATGGTGGCGCGATACGACGCGTAATCGAGTCATCCTGCATAGCTTTTCGATATAAATATGGCGGCCTTTAAATGAAGTATTTATATTTGTTGCTATGCGTGCTGAGTGTGCTTGTGCAATCCATCTGATGTTTCAGTTCTGCTGTTAGGGGTACTGTATTCCCATCGTCCTCGGAGAAGGTCTCCTTCCATTGTACTATGTAATCATCATACATTACAATCAGCTGTAGAAGTATGATTGTTACAGAGGCATGATTGTTAGTTCTGCCAGCTGTGCGGTCCGGTATACCGAAAGACGACAAGATTATTACAATATTTTTCAATTTACTATAGCACGTGCAGGCATCACGTAATTTTGACAAGAGGAGAAATGACGGGGGTTGTGTTCTAAGAAAGTTACTACACTAGCCGAAGAATAAGTTACCCGCGAGCGTGTATACACATGGAAGCATCAGTCCGACGGATGTAAGAAGGGCTAAGCTGTGAAAGACTTGATGCATCATCATATCACATTATTATCATGACATCCGCCTTCCACCGCGGGGATTGTACGTCGAACGCGGTCTTGCGGCGGCGGCGCCAATCGACCAGCGCCGGTCCGTGAGCCGCCTCAAGCGCTCCATTACGTCTCGTGCGAGGAAGACGGTTCCTTTGTCGGCCTCGTCCAGCACGCTCTGCTCATCGAGCCACTCGAGTATCCGGATGTCGGACGGGTGGAGCACGGCGGGGTGCGAGTACCGGAAGATGGTGATGAACTCGTGCGCGTAGATCTGCGCCTCGACGGCGCTGAGCGCAGAGTGGCAGCTCTCGTGTGCAAGCGAGGAACACACTAGGAGAAAGAAAGGGGCATTCCTTTGAGAAGAATGAAGGGACAGGGAGGGGGGAGCTCACCTTGTACGAGACAGACATCGTCGTGAACTTGCGCAAGCGCGAACTTGCGTGGTTGCATCGTCATGGACGACGGTGAGAGTGATGATGTAGAAGAGGAGGGAGATATCGCGTGCACTGCAGTGGCCATGGGTGGAGGTTGTGGTTGTAGATGTTGCTTTGACCGAAAGGGGGTGCTGCGGGTTTGACTCGAGCAAGCGTTTAACGAGTTCTACTTATATAAGGAGGGAAAGGATTACAGGGGAGCAAAATGTAATGTAAGCAGTTTAGGAGCAGCGCCTTCTGACCGAGGATGTCCGATAGTGCAAAGGTCCATTGCACGGCCCTTTTCGCCTCCCCACAGGTTTTTGCTAAAAAAAATAACGGTGGAGCACGGCCATCATAGGATTGCATCAAACACGCACAATACCATGTTGAACGTCCACGTGCACGCCGAAATTGCAGTGGGGATCGGAAGAAGAGCCCATCCGGTCTTCCCAGATTCCCAACAGGTGGGCTTTGTGTCATTCCCACACTCCACAGATTTCAAATTGTTCCGTTAAAGCTGGGTCCCGGCGCGACTCGGCCAAGTCTCGCGCTCCTTCAGTTCCTACCTTGGTTCCTACACCTACGCCCTCGCTCACGCACACTCTAGCCCCCATGGCGGGGATACGATGATCCGGTTGCAAGCAGGGACAGCTCTAGTCAGTATGGTGGCTGCACGGGTTTGTAAAGTGCTATAGTTAACAACGCCTAGGCCTCATTTACTTAGACGCCGCGGCGCGCCACGGCCTGGCGTCCAAATGAGTTTGTGAAAAGCGGCTAAAAACCTTATCTCGACGCGAACTGATTTGTGTCGTACGTGGGTGGTGGAGTGAGTCGCCTGTCATTGGTATTGAACATGCGCACCGAGCGTACAGTATTTCTTACTGTTCAGCCGACCAGTGTGCTTGCCCGACGCAGGCCAGATGGGGATCGAGAATCGGAAGCCTTATGAGACGCGGATGAGAGCATTTCCCGTAATAACCCGAGAGTAGATACCGTTCGCGAAACAACCCTACCTTCACCTCTGTCTCATATGTTGTGCGGTTAATACACTAACAGCGGGCGGACCATAGTTGGTCCGGTGGTGTGAACACATAGATACGCGTCTCGGTCGGATTACTCAAAGCAGAAGTGGCGCAACGCTCAGCTGATGCTGCGGGGGGTCATGATCGCTATCAGTGCTAACACTTTGGTCTTCCATTTGTTCCATTTGTGCAGGTGACAGGGCAGAATCATTTCAGATGACAGAGCACTTATCGCCAACATCTTGCAGAATATCGTCGCAGCGCATCAGGAACAGACACGAGTTGAGCGAACCGTGCCTGGGATTCCCCGTTATCTACCGTGACACTTCCTCGCACTGTGAGCGTGGCTGGCGACACTGCTCACTTGCGCGTGGGTTACTCGTGCGCACAGGTCAATACCATGATGCTCTACACGCCAAATCAAACAAAAAAGTAGGTGCTAAATACACCACGATGATGACATGAGGCGTTGATGACGACCAAGATGACGGCGTGAGTGCGTGTGCCTTGAAGCTTGAATCTCGGCGAAAGCCGAAAGACCAACTGTAATTCTCGATATCTCCAAGAGTGGGCCTCTACTCCACCACGACTTTCCAAGTTTGAAGACTATACGAGGGTCACAGGACCACGAGGGAAGCTTCCTTGACGTATGTGCAGGTGATTTGTGGATAGGGAATGAGAACTGATCGAATTCTCCCCGCTCCCCACACAGCCTGGCGTATTCTAAACTGGAGGTAAGTAAGTCGCGTAGCCATATCACCCCATTTGGTTTCACAGAGGTGTGCCACTATAGCCTCATTGTCGGGCCGACTATATCCATGCGTCCTTCGCTCCGACCTACCCAGCTAGCTTGGGCTGGGCTGTTGCAGCATCGGAGGTATCAACGCTGGAGAGCCTCCTTCAAGAAAGAAGGGCCTCTGCTAGCACCACCAGGAAGTCCGTACTTTTCCCATTGAGCCAGACACTGTCGCCGTTATCGTAGGGCTGAGGGCTGAAGCGATGAAGACTTGAGAAGGACAGTTTCGACGACGACGGTGGTGATTTCAGAATGGCCTCTCTGATTTGGCTGCATGGGTGCGGTTCTTGGAGGTGATCAAAGTTTTGTCATCGACAGTGGAGCATTCAAAGTCGAGGCTCAACATTCGCGCTGTCGTGGCGTTGGCGCCCCAACTGCCAAGTACGACCAAGGTGAAGTATATAGGAGTCCGATGTGGCGCAACAAATGGTCCGCTTAGCTGTGAAGGTCGAGAGAGGCAGTCGGATTTCAGATGACAGGGTGTGGGCTCCATATCAGTTCCATACCCCAACTATCAAAGGGTCAGACTCAATTAAAGCTTGAGGTAACGTCATCCGCAGCATCAATTAAACGCGTACATGTGAATGCGGAGAGCCAAGTTGGACGACCCAGTGGGACCAGTGACACATCGGCACATCGGTGTGGCGAACTGGATGAACTGTAGCTTATCAGTGCATGAACGTGTACATAAGACGATGTCAGGAAAAACCGACCGTTGTGCGGCTAGTTCAATTGGCATTGGCACCTCCCTTTCCTATTTAGGATAATCCAACCTACGACTGCTTCCGCAGCTCCCTGTGTCCACTTCCGATCAGAATAAAACAATAACAATAAGTGGGACTACAGCGCCAGTCAAACCCTATTTTCGGTTTCAGCAATCCCAAAGCCCCAGTAACTCGTGCACAGGCCTTTTCTCTCCACTATGAACCCACTACTATGTGTGGCTCTGGAATGAATGTGCCAGAATTTCGGCTGGAATACCGATGTCTTCACGGATGTCGGGACTGGCGCCTAATGTGATGACGTCGGGAAACCCGGAGTTGGATCTAACGAAGACGGAACGGAAATAAAGTGTATTGGTTGATGTGAAGATGAGATCTCGTTTATGGGACGCGGGAGCACTGCGAAGGAAGGAGGAGCGGGAAGAATCGAAAGATATTCGGGTGACCGACTTGGAGGGGTCGTGTTCTTGCGGCGGTTTCGTTCCACAGCTTGTGAACTACGGCGGAATGAGTGAGGCAGGCTGTGTCGCATCCATAGGCCTCGTGGATCTGATATTGTGCAAAAGAGTCAAACTGTTATTGTCAAAGTGCTCGACGAGGCGGCTCCGATCGAAACTCTAGGTCCGCTTGAGCCTTTCATCAATCACTGGCACGCCCAGTGGTCTCACTGTCTTATCGTTGTCGTAGCTTTATCCAGTTTTGCCATTTCCGACTCTGACTGATGTGGTTCAGATGAATCAGAAGGGTCTTTGGGCGAATAACCCAGATAACACTCACAGGCGGTGTGACTGTTGTGCATGGCCGCTGCCGCCGATTCAATGCATTTCCGCTCATCGCATCTTTGCAAATTCGCCACACGTTCTCCCAGGTAATTACATGTCTTCTTGGGCCTTCTTTAAACAAAGCCGCTTTTTGTTTGCCCTCACCTCGTGGTCCCCCCTTCTCCCCCACGACAACTCATCACCTTCCACCGTTATCCGCCGGTCTCTGAACCATGTCCGAGAAACGTGTTGGGTTCCTCAGCCAGTTGTTTCCTCCAAAGCCAACATGGACTGCTGCGGATGTTCCTGATCAGACGGGGAAAACTGTCATTGTGACGGGCGGCAGTGCTGGTATTGGGAGGGAGACAGCACGGGTGAGTGTTCATTTCACTCCGTCGTAGCATTTCGCTAATGAAAAGCGTTCGTAGGTGCTACTATCGAAGGGTGCCAGGGTGTATATCGCCACGCGCTCAGAGGAGAAGGCACAAAAGGCGATCGAAGAGCTCAAGAAGGAGACCGGGAAAAACGGTATCTTCTTCCTCAAGCTCGACCTGGCAGACCTTGTTACCGTCAAGGCCGCCGCCGAAGAGTACATCGGGAAAGAAACTGAGCTGCATACGCTCTATAACAACGGGTAAAGACCTGCACACATTCCCTCAACAAAACACGCGTCTAACACGACTCCAGTGGTGTTATGTATTCTCCAATTGATCACGTGACGACACAAGGCTTCGATATGCAATTTGGAACGAACGTTCTAGGTAGAGTGCAGACCTTCTCGTAACTACTATAACCATCTCACACACTTCGAACCCGCAGGTCACTTCTTCTTCACCAAGTTACTCATCCCCGTTCTCACCGCTACCGCAAAAAAGACTCCTGCTGGAACTGTACGCGTTGTCAACGTGAGCTCCTTAGGTCACCATTACGGGCCGCCCGATGGCATTAGTTGGGCCACGCTCGCTCCCGGAAATGACTCGCTCGAGGCACGCAAGAAGGTTGGCGTGACCAAGTTATACGGTCAGAGCAAATTGGTAAGTCGCGAGTATGACTTTAGTTACCTGATGCTGACTTTTGTAGGGAAATATCCTCTTTTCCAATGAACTCGATAGGCGTTACGGCGCCGAAGGCATAGTGTCGACCTCCTTACACCCTGGTGCAATCAACACGGATCTCGCACGTTATGTGACCTCGCTGTTGCAACGCTTCGGGCGGATAGTAACGTATGATGTATCCTATGGTGCAATCACTTCCCTGTATGCTGGCACTTCACCCGACGCGAGCTCGCTCAACGGAAAGGTGGGTACAATATTCTGTCTGGAAATCTCGCCTGACGTCTTGACTTGCGTGTGTGACCTTTCTAGTACCTCACCGCGTGGGCACGAGTCGTGGTTCCGAACAAGCAGGCGCTCGACCCCGAACTGGCGAAGAAACTGTGGGAGTGGTGTGACGAGCAAGTCAAAGGTATCTAAAATGCCTTTCCTGGTCCCCGAATGATTGAACTATGACACAGTGTCTGCTAAATGGACACCTTTCTGACCATCTTATCTTTCCCTCTAATCCTCAATAATCTTGACTGCACGTTTTTTCTCGTATTGTATACAATGATACCGTTCCAATGGTCATTATTCATTTGTTCGCCTGCTAGCGACTGTACTCTTAAAGTAAGATCCAAAATGATACTCGAAGATAGCTCTGTGCGAAGAGAGATTGTGTCCATGAAGGGATGTACAAATCGGAGTAATATCGCTTATGCTGTAAGTGCCAATTCAATTTGGCTCGTAGCATAAACCTGGGTGGCGAGCGAGCCAGAACAAAAGCATGAAGGTTGGGCACTCCCAGATTCGAGATTGCGCTGGCACGCCATCAGCAAAATAATTGAAAAAATTTAGGCCCTTATACTATGCTGACACGACATTTTCGCAGGGTGCACCATTTTCGCACTTTCATAAATTCACCTCGATCGACCATTTCTTGCCATTCGTTCTTCTCAAAAAAAAAACACTAGATAAAGTAGCTACTATGGATAATAGATCATATATAATAAGGGGAATCTACAAGAATTTACGGTCACCAAAAAATCAGGAAGCTCGAAATTGGGTTTGCTCAGCCACCCAGACCCACTCGATCCTGCCGATCTTGGTACTCTTACATGCTTATTTTTTTGGGAGGTGATAATACACATAGAATGCACTGTAAATGGAAGATGTGGAGTCACAGATCTAAAGTGATTGAGCTGGGGAGAGTAATCTCGCCTTGAGTACACCCAAAGGTGACAAACTACGTGACTAATTTGGCACATGCATGCACTGACACTCTGCTGTCCGGATGCTCCCATTGGTGTGACAATGCGTGACCAAAGTGCGAAAAGGTTGGGTCAGTTTTATATATTCACTGCCCATTGAACCGCTTCACCAACAAATAAGCGGTAAAATTCAGTGGATTAACGGTATGTTGTTCTATGAGTTTGTACAATTTCAAGTGTTTACGAAAAGTCGTTGAATTTACAGAAAAAGTTTGGTGATTTCCGTGAAAAAGCTGTGTCAGCATAGTAATATATTGTAATCACTGTGATGGACATAAATACCCCCTTGATTACAGAATCAGTGAAAGAGCTGTTGATGGCTCAATGACTTCATAAACTGCTGATGTTTCAGTGTGAATATCATAAGCAGCTTGATTATTACAATATATTTTGTAGATGGTGAGGCCTTTAGTGATGGCAAGGCCTTTGGTGATGGCAAAGCCTTTTGCTGTCTGTGGGTCTCGACATGCCTTTTGCTGTCTGTGAGTCTTGATATGCCTTGGCCATGATTATTGTAGCGTTATCACCTAACGCTGGTTCGACTTGAACCGATCTGCGGCGTGATACTCGAGTGTATGGATGAATCTTGATAGTCACGGGCAACTTAGCTTAGTTGCGCAGCCACTAGGTCACTTGGTTGACACTAGGGTATCCCGAAGGATAAGCTTCAATCGATAGATTGGAAGAGAAGAGAAGAGACAAGTGATGATGATTCAAGAAGACCAAGCTAGAGAGCCTTGGTCTTTACTACACGACTTATATACAGTTACACGCTGGCTTTAAAGCGCAGCTTAGAATCCAAACCCTAGTACAACTATCCTAGTACTGAGTCATTACAAGAACCTGAAACACCAGCGAACCCAAATGCCGGCGACGCGTAAGTGTCCATGACTAATAACGGCTTACTATCGTAGTCATAACCAAATAGTAAGCGTCCCGAACTCTGAGACCTCGTAATGATGATGATCATTAGTCCGTGAGATGTCAAACCGTGACAATTATAATAGCTTTTGCCTATCCCAACTGTTGGTCATCACTTGCTACCTTGTAACACCTTATGTGGATTCAATTTGATCACCATGTCATATCATAAACCATCTGCCTGACAAGCAGCCACAAGTGCTTTGATTTGTTGTGATGGATTGCAGCTTTCGTTGGCCTTATGTTTTCATACACACTCATAATGGTGGAAATGCAAATTCTGGATTGTCATTTCATTTCTTTATGTACAATTCTATCTAATATGACTATGCCTACTGACAATGATGCACTGGCTTGGACTTGGACTTGGACTTGGACTTGGACTTGGACTTGGACTTGGACCTGGGTGTGGGTGTGGGCTGCAGCTCTGTGCTTGTGCATCTGCATTGCTTCATGCCCCTTGGCTCCCTTTTGTCACCATGTCCCATGTCCTCGTCAGGCTTGAAATCTGGCAAAGGTGTTGGGATACGGACAAGTCCATCATATGTCATCTTCATCTTCTAGAGGTGGGAGTTGTGAATCAGGATCGTCCCAGGCATCTGGAATTGTGATGATGACCATGGAAAGGTGCAGAAAATGAGATACTCACCTGTTACCTTGTTGGCTACTTGTAACGTTTCTACCAAATGTTGTTCCGACTTGGAACTCTTGATGGCCTTGAACCAAATAACAGACCAACGGCAGTTGAATAACGATGGTCGAACACGAAAGACGAACCAAAGGACCAGGGCTTCGCCTTATACTGGAAGGATACAACAGGGATCTTCAAGAGATGAGAGGACAGACCACACAAGGATCAACAAGATGAGAGGAACAGGCAAACTAGCCAACACTTCAATTGTTCTCAAGGTAAACTCAAGGTAGACTTTAAGACAACGAAGATAAGGTCTCGTCTATCAAGACAGAGCACCTTATATACACTACAGGGCTGACTCCTAATCTGAGTCCCAAAGAATAACAGGTATCGTACCATATCGTATCGTCCAATCAGCTATCAGGGATAACGACCCAAGCAACATACAGTACATGAGGCATAAGGCCCCACTATGAGTCAGTGATAACAAAGTATATGACTCACTATCGTCCAATGATTGTCCGGCGCAACATCAGCGCATGATAAGTACAGCCATCAGGCAACATCAGAATGTTCCAATCAGAAAGAACCTAAACAGGACAGAGCCTAACCATGTTGGGAATCCCGCATCCAACTATACCCTCTCAGGAATTATATCTCGACCTGAGGCAATCGCTGTTCCCCTGTGACTTATCCTTTAGACCAGATCCACGTGGTCTGGGGGTTGCTGATCACATGACTAATCACGTGACTCAGACTGACACATTCCTAGACGAATGACATCGCCAGTATTGTTATCCACAATGAAATGGTCGTCGGTACTCAACAGTCGTGCAACCTCATATGTCTCATCTGCATCCAATCTCAGAGACTCTTCATCATCTTCTTCTTCAGTGAACCGCACTTCAGGGGGGTCTTCAGCCTTCACAGGCAATGCAAATTGTACTTTCATCAGCTTGGTGACACCACTGGCCATGACACGTGATCCACACGTGACACTACTTGCTCAGCCATTGTCTCTTTGGTATGACATTCCTTGGTTTGTTCTTCCACCATTGCAAGAAAATCATCTGGGGAACTGGTCAGCCATGGGATAGCCATGGCTTACATAATTGATACTCCAACCGATGCTTAGAGTCTTAAATCATTGATACTCCAGCCGACGTTGGCCGATGTGTGAGATTCTTCATGTTTCATACTCCAGCCGACGTTGGCTGAAAAAGTGGGTGGTCCACCAGCCTTATTTGATGTGAAACAATGATATAAGAGTGTGGGTGATATGGAGGATGGAAAGGCAGCCCACCTGATGCCCATATATGACTGGACATGATACTTTAGCTAATGTAGGCTGAAAAAGCGGGCCACACACCATTAATATATGACTGAAAATATTGATTTAAGAGTTTGGGGGTAAACAAAGCAGGCAGGATGTACAGGCAGGCCACCTGACATCCATACAAGACTGGAAATGACCATATTACAGGACAGGTGCTTTGTCAAGGATTTTAGAGGTTTGAGCAGTACATCGAACCATATAATGAGACTGCATAGGTTGTGGACATACACAAGACATGTTATGATGAATGGGATGTGATGAACATGTGATAGTATAAAATAGATACCATGTGGATACATCTCCATACATTTCTGGAACTGAGCTACTGAGATGGTATGCTTATGCATCAAGTCATGTCTTCACCTTGTCTGCCATCCATGCAATAATAGCTGTGTGTAGATCTCAATCAATTGCACATATGTACACATTTAGATAGAGCATGACCATCTACCAGGATATGGAGTTGAATGATCCATCCTCATTGCATTGGGGACATAACAACTGAGATGGTTATCATTCTGAATCAAGCGAAAGTTTTGCCTGGTCTGCCAGGCTTGCAATGATAGCTATAGGAAGATGTTAATCAATTGCACATATGTACATATTATGATAGAATATGATCATCTACCAGGATATGGAGATGGATGGTCCATCCTCATTGCATTGGGGATATAACGAATAAGACAGTTATCATTATGAATCAAGTGAAGGCTTCGCCTAGTCTGCTAGGCTTGCAATGATAGCTATAGGTAGATGTCCATCAATTGCACACATGTACACATTCAGATAGAGCATGACCATCTACTAGGATATGCAGTTGAATAGTCCACCCTCATTGCAATGGGGACATAACAACTGAGGCAGTTGTCATTATGAATCATGCCATGGCTTTGCCTGGTCCGCCAGGCTTGCAATGAGGGCTATAGATAGGTCTTAATCAATTGCACATATGTACACATTTAGATGGAGCATGACCATCTACTAGGATCTGCAGTTGAATGGTCCATCCTCATTGTATTGGGGGCATAATGACTGAGACCATTATTATTCTGAATCAAGCGAAAGCTTCGCCTGGTCCGCCAGGCTTGCAATGAGGGCTATAGGTAGTTCTTAATCAATTGCACATATGTACATATTGGGATAGAATATGATCATCTACCAGGATATGGAGTTGAATGGTCCATCCTCATTGCATTGGGGGCATAATGACTGAGACCGTTATCATTATGAATCAAGCAAAAGCTTTGCCTGGTCTGCCAGGCTTGCAATGAGGGCTATAGGTAGTTCTTAATCAATTGCACATATGTACATATTGGGATAGAATATGATTATCTACCAGGATATGGAGTTGGATAGTCCATCCTCATTGCATTGGGAACATAATGAATAAGACACTTATCATTCTGAATCAAGAGAAAGCTTCGCCTGGTCCACCAGGCTTGCAGTGATAGCTATAGGTAGATGTCAATCAATTGCACACATGCACACATTCAGATAGAGCATGATCATCTACTACGTAATGGAGTTCATTGATCCACCTTCATTGTAAAGGGACATAATGACTGAGATGGTTATACATATGTATCATCCCCATGTGTCGGCTGGTCCGCCAGGCTTGCAATGAGGGCTATAGGAAGGTCTTAACCAATTGCACATATGTACATATTGGGATAGAATATGATCATCTACTAGGACATGGAGTTGAATGGCCCATCCTCATTGCATTAGGAGCATAACGACTGAGACTGTTATCATTCTGAATCAAGCAAAAGCTTTGCCTGGTCTGCCAGGCTTGCAATGAGGGCTATATGTAGTTCTTAATCAATTGCACATATGTACATATTGGGATAGAATATGATTATCTACCAGGATATGGAGTTGGATGGTCCATCCTCATTGCATTGGGAACATAACGAATGAGACACTTATCATTCTGAATCAAGTGAAAGCTTCGCCTGGTCCACCAGACTTGCAATAATAGCTATAGGAAGATGTTAATCAATTGCAAAGATGTACACATTGAGATGGAATATGATCATCTACCAGCACATTGAGTTGAATGGTCCACCCTCATTTCCATGAGGACATAACAACTGAGAAAGTATGCTTATCCATAATTGTAAGAATGGTGCCCCAGGCGAAGCAATGCCTTGATACATGAGTACATGCTAGAATTCAGTATGTCAGTGCAATGAATTCAGATGTATCCATATCTATGATTGTAAGTATGGCACCCCAGGAGAAGCCATGTCTTGGGACATGAGTACATCCTGTCAATCCATGGGTCAGTGCAATTATCTATATATATCATTGCAGAAATGGCAGCCCACCTGCCACCATGTTATGTCAAATACATCCATGCTATCATTCTGCATGTCAGTCAAGTAGATTGAGTTGTATTCATATCAATCTTTGCAAGCAAGTTGCTCTACTTGGTGCCCCGACCATCAAGATGGTATGTCAAATAAGTACACACTATCATTCTGTATGTAAGTCCAGAGCATTGAGGTGAATCCATCTACATCATTGCAATAAGAGTGCTCCACTCCAAACTATGTCTTGGTGCATGAGTATACTATGTCTCTTTCTGTATGTCAGTCAAATGGACTTAGATGTATCTATATCTATCATTGCAGAAAATGGCAGCCCATCTGCCACCATGTTATGTCAAATAGATTCATGCTATCATTGTGTATGTCAGTCAAGTGAATTGAGATGTATCCATATCAATCATTGCAGGCAGAGTGCTCCACTCAGTGCCTTGCCCACCACCATGTTATCCTAAATAGGTTGATGCCATCATTCTATATGTAAGTCAAGGGCATTGAGATGTATCCATCTCCATCATTGCAGAAAGGGTGCTCCACTTCAAACTATATCTTGGTACATAAGTATACTATGTCACATTCTGTATCTCAGTTCAATGGACTTAGATGTATCTATATCCAGCCATGGGATAGCCATGGCTTACATAATTGATACTCCAGCTGACATTGGCCGACACTTGAGATTCTTTATATTTCATACTCCAGCTCACATCAGCTGGAAATGTGGGTGGTCCACCAGCCTTATCTGATGGGAAATAATGATATAAGAGTGTGGGTGATATGGAGGATGGACAGGCGGGCCACCTGACACCCAGATATGACTGGACATGATACTTCAGCTGATGTTGGCTGAAAAGGTCAGCCATGCGCCACTGTTATTTGACTGAAAACATTGATTTAAGAGTTTGGGGGTAAAACAAAGTATGCAGGATGTACAGGCGGGCCACCCAATGTCCATATGTGACTGGAAACAATCATATTAAAGTACAGGTGCTGTGTCAAGTATTTGGGAGGTATGAGCAGTACATCAAACCATATAATGAGACTGCATAGATTGTGGACATACACAAGACATGTTATGATGAATGGGATGTGATGAACATGTGATAGTATGAAATACATACCATATGAATACATCTTCATACATTTCTAGAACCTAGTGACTGAGATGGTATGCTTATGCATCAAGTCATGGCTTCACCTTATCCACCTTCCATGCAATGATAGCTATATGCAGATTTCAATCCATTGCACATATGTACACATTGAGATAGAGCATGATCATCTACCTCGAAATGGATGTGAATGGTCCACCTTCATTACATGAGGGTTATGACTACATGTCCATACATTGTCTGTACATAAGAAATGAGACAGTTTGCTTCTGTATCAAGCCATGGCTTCACCTGTTCTGCCATCCTTGAAATGATAACTATATGTAGATCTCAATCTGTTCCACATATGTACACATTGAGATAGAGTATGATCATCTACCAAGACATGGGGTTGAATGGTCCACCCTAATTGCAATGAGGACATAACGACTAAGACAGTATGCTTATCCATGATTGCAAAAATGGTGCCCCAGGTGAAGCCATGCCTTGGTACATGAGTACATGCTATCATTCAGTATGTCAGTGCAATGGATTCAGATGTATCCATATCTATGATGGCAAGTATGATGCCCCAGGCAAAGTCATGGCTCAGTACATGAGTACATCCTGTCAATCTCTATGTCAGTACAATGGATTCAGATGTATCCATATCTATGATTGCAAGTATGGCACCTCAGGTGAAGCCATGTCTCGGTACATAGTACATGCCATCATTCTGTAAGTCAATGCAATGGCTTCAGATGTATCCACATCTATGATTGCAAGAATGGTGTCCAAGGCAAAGCCATGTCTTGGTACATGAGTACATGCCATCATTCTGTAAGTCAATGAAATGGCTTCAGATGTATCCATATCCATGATTGCAAGAGTGGCACCTATGGCAAAGCCATGCCTTGGTACATGAGTACATGCTATCATTCAGTATGTGAGTGCAATGGACACAGATGTATCCATATCTATGATTACAAGTATGGCACCCCAGATGAAGCCATGTCTCAGTACATGAGTACATCCTGTCAATCTCTATGTCAGTACTTGGATTCAGATGTATCCATGTCTATGATTGTAAGAATGGCGCCTCAGGCGAAACCATGTCTTGGTAAATGAGTACATGCTATCAATCTGTAAGCCAATGCAATGGATTTAGATGTATCTGTATCTATGATTGCAAGAATGGCACCCCAGGTGAAGCCATGCCTTGGTACATAAGTGCATGTTATCCTCGAGTATGTCAGTGCAATGAATACAGATGTATTCATATCTATGATTGCAAGTATGGCGCCTCAAATGAAACCATGCCTGGGTGCATATCTTACTATTCAAGTCAGTGCAATTAATCCAGATATATCCATATCCATGATCTCAAGAATGGCACCTCATGTAAAGCCATGTCTTGGTAAATGAGTACCTGCTATCACTCTGCATGTCACTGCCATGGATACATATGCATCCATATCTATGATTGCAAGCATTGTGCATCAGGCAAAGCCATATCTTAGTACATAAGTACATGCTAGAATGCCTGTACTTTGATATGATTGTATCCAGTCATATGTGGACATCAGGTGGCTCACCTTTACATCCCACATACTTATTATATCACCCAATCTCATCAATCTATGTTTTCAATGAAATACTCATGGTGGGTGGCCCACTTCTTCAGCCTACATCAGCTGCACTATCATTTCCCATCATATATGGGTGTCATTTGGCCCACCTGTACATTCTGCATATCACCCACACTGTTATATCATTGTTTCTCATCACATTCAGCTGGCAGACTGCCCATATTCTCAGTTGATGTTGGCTGGAGTATGAATGATTGAAGACTCTAAGCGTCAGATGGAGTATCAAATACATAAGCCACTGCTATCAATCATGTGTTGGACTGTCTTGCAGAATGATAACATATGCTAATGTACCAAGTCATATTGTCAGGTGGGGCATCCTTTTTTCAATGAGACATATGGATACATCTGAATGTATGGGATTGACATACAGAATGAGAATTAGTAAATTTATGAACCAAGATGTTGTCCTGACTCCTGAACAGACCACCCCTCTTGTAATGATAGATATGGATATATCAGAATCTTAGACTGACATGTACACACCTTGGCATATAAGCACATGTAATCAGTTCATAAGGCAATCTAATGGATTCTGTGGTGTACATATCTATCATTGCATATGGGCAGTGCACTCAGAACCATGTCTTGGTGGATGAGTTTGCTATGTCTCATTCTGTATGTAAGTCCAATTGATCCAGATGTATGTATATCCATCATTGTAAAAAGGGCACCTCACCTGCCACCATGTCTTGGCAGTAAGCACATTCTATCATTCTGTATCTCATTCAAGTGCTTTGAGGTGTATCCATATCCATGATTTCAGGAAGAGCACTCCACTCTGAACTATGACTTGGTGCATAAGCTTACCATTCTTTATGTCAGTCACATTGATTCAGATGTATCTATATCTATGATTTCAAAGAGGGTGGTCCACCCACCACCATGTTAAGGTACATAAGCATAATCAATCATTCTGTATGTCAGTCAAGTGCTTTGAGACATATCTATATCCATGATTGCAGGAAGGGCACTCCACTCGAGACTATGACTTGGTGCATACACTTACTATATATGTATATCAGTGAAATTGATTCAGATGTATCTATATCTTTGATGAACTTACCATGTCTCATTGTGTACATCAGTCACATTAATTCAGATGTATTTATATCCATGATTCCAAAAATGGCAGCCCAGCCACCAGCATGTATAGCCAAGTAAGTACATGCAATCATCCTGTATGTCAGTCAAGTGCATTGAGATGAATCCATATCCATCATTGCAGGAAGGGTGCTTCACTGGAGCCTATGTCTTAGTGCATGAGCTTACCATTCTGTATGTCAGTTACATTGATTCAGATGGATCTATATCTATGATTCCAAAAATGGTGGGCCACCCGCCACCATGTATGGCCAAGTAAGTAAATGCTGTCATCCTGTATGTCAGTCATGTGCATTGGGATGAATCCATATCCATCATTGAAGGAAGGGCGCTTGACTCAATACTATGTCTTAGTGCATGATCTTACCATTCTGTATGTCAGTCACATTGATTCAGATGTATCTATATCTATGATTTCAAAGAAGGTGGCCCACCCGCCACCATATTAAGGTAGATGAGCTTAAGCTATCATTCTGTATGTCAGTCAAGTGCATTGATATGTATTCACATCCATCATTGCAGTAAGTGTGCTTCACTCAAGACTATGTCTTAGTGCATAATCTTACCATTCTCTATGTCAGTTACATTGATTCAGATGTATCTCTATGTATGATTTCAAAGAGGGCAGCCCACCTGCCACCATGTTAAGGTAGATAAGCATATGCTATCATTCTGTATGTCAGTCAAGTGCATTGAGATGTATCCATATCAATCATTGCAGGAAGGGTGCTTTACTTGAGACTATGCCTTAGTGCATGAGCTTACTATTCTGTATGTCACTCACATTGATTCAGATCTGTCTATATCTATGATTTCAATGAGGGCAGCCCACCCACCACCATGTTAAGGTAGATGAGCATAAGCTATCATTCTGTATGTCAGTAAAGTCCATTGAGATGTATCCATATCCATTATTGCAGGAAGGGCACTTCACTCGAGACTATGTCTTAGTGCATGATCTTACCATTCTGTATGTCAATCACATTGATTCAGATGTATCTATATGTATGTTTTCCAAGAGGGTGGTCCACCTGCCACCATGTTAAGGCAAATAAGCATATGCTATCATTCTGTATGACAGCCAAGTGATTTGAGATGTATCTATATCCATCATTGTAGGAAGGGCACTCCAGTCAAGACTATATCTTAGTGCATGAGCTTACCATCTCTCATTCTCTATGTAAGTCAAATTGATTCAGATTCATCTATATCTATGATTGCAAACAAGGTGACCCACCTGACACCATGTCATGTTAAATAAGTACCTGCTATTAGGCTATATGTCAGTCAAGAGCATTCACATGTATGCATATCCATCATTGCAGGAAGGGTGCCTCACTCAAAACTATATTGTGGTGGATAAGGTCACCATGTCTCATTCTGTTTGTCAGTCCAATTCATTTACATATATCCATATCCATCATTGCAAAAAGGGTGCCCCACCTGACACCATGTCTTGGCAAGTAAGCACATTATATCATTATGTATGTCAGTCAGGTGCATTGACATGCAACCATATCCATCATTGCAAGAATGGGGCTCCAGTCAAAATCATGCCTTTGTCCATGTCCTTGCTATATCTTATTCTGTATGTCAATCCCATTAGTACAGATGCATCCATATCAATCATTGTAATTAGGGATCCAAAGTTGAAACCATGTCTTTGTGAATCAGCACATTCTGTCATTCTGTATGGCAGTCAAATGGATTCAGATTTGTCCATATCTTTCTTCACAGGGAGTCTGGACCTTTTTAAACTATATCTTGGTACATCAACATAGTTTCTTTCATGCTTTTTGTCATTCTACTTGATTTATAGTTATTCCTATCTACTCTTGCATGAATCATGGCCCGATGACCTCCCAAATACTTACTACAATGCCTGCACTTTGATATGATCATATCCAATCATATCTGTGCATTGGGTGGCCCATCTGTACATCCTGGACACTCAGTATATCATCCAAACTCTTAAATCAATGTTTCTCCTGGTATAACAATGGCAGTTGGCCTGCCTTTTCAGCTGCCATCAGGTGGAGTATTATTTCCAGTCATTTATGGGTGTCAGGTGGCCCACCTGTACATCCTACATATCACCCACACTCTTATAACATTGTTTTTCATCAAATCAGGCTGGCGGACCACCCGCTTTTTCAGCCGACATTGGCTGGAGTATGAAACATGAAGAATCTCATGCGTTGGCCGACGTCGGCTGGAGTATCAATGATTTAAGACTCTAAGCGTCGGATGGAGTATCAAATACATAAGCCACTGCTATCCATCATGTGAATTGGTGTGTTGTCTGTCAGGTGCAAGGCCATTCTCATCTCTGAAGAGCTCACTGTTAATGGTCATTAGCAAAGTTGTCACATTCTGACATCATCTCGCCTTCAGACAACATCAAGACATGCCACTGCATGCATGAACACTGGAAGGATTGCCAAGATTACCCAGAAGCACATAAATGGGTAGGCAAAGACCCAGAGTACAATGAAGAAGAGCAGGTATGTGCTCTAGTATGGGCTCAAGGAACAGGCAAAGAAGACTATCTTGATGGAGATGAAGTGTTGAGAGTCACCCACTTAGTGAGTGGTATGCTAGTTCATGTGGAACCCTCAGGTGCTGGCGACTCTACCACAGGAAGGATGAGATCATGTGATTAGATCACGTGCAGTCCCAGGTCACGGGATATCTGACCTAAGCCATAAGTCATGGGACTTCAAGGATGGAAGGTTCTGGAGCTTTGTATTATGTGACCATGGTAGGCATGAGGTTGGAAGCAGAATTCCCAATAGCCGAAGGTCTGGACAATTCCCAGTATGGGTCGATTCTGATGGAACAGGTTCTGATGCGCTGGTATTGTGCTGAGACATTTGTTATCTTGTTATCTTGTGTTCTGATGTCATTTGTGAGTCATATGGTGTTCTTTATCTCTGACTCATATGGGGCCATATGCCTCATGTACTGTATGTTTCATGATAAGCCCCTGGGGCTTGATGGACAATTCCTATTGGCAGATTAGGTCATAGGTCATATTTTACTATAGTTCGAGCTTAGTTTCAATACTGTCTTGGAGTACTATAAGTAGTTGGCAGGTTTTGCCAGTAGTTGTTAGCTTAGTTGTTTTGACTTCCACCTGTATTCTTCTCAGGCATATCAAAGCATTCTTATAGCAGAGTCATTGGTCATTGTGACTATTCTTCTCTCATTGTTCACTTGTGTCAAGAGTTATCTTCAAGTGACGCTATACAAGGGGACCCTCTGAGGTTATTCACCCTTTATGAGTGATTGTCTAAGATTGCAAGCCGTGCACTTGGTCTTTGGTGATACAAGGAAAGTATTCGGGTTCAAGTCAAACCAACGTTTAGTGGAAACATTACAAAAGTAAACAGGTGTTAATTAAGTACCTACACATTCCAGTGCCCAATAGTATGTGCTGTCCACTGCTTGTCAAACTTGAAGATTCAGAATCAAAAGTCTGCAAAGTCTTGGTAGTCAAACAACCCATCCTTGCCACTCCATGTGTTCTGTGAACTCAAAGAGTGTCAGGCCTATTGATGTGTAAGTTGTGACACCAAGAATAAAATGTTGTATGCCTACAACTATAGCCACATATACCATGATTGGTATAGTGACTTGTCTGACATTGTTCATCTCACACATGGACTGGCAAGTAGGTTTGTCCCCAGTTTTGGGGATTTCCATGGCCATCCTCAGATCTGAGAATATAGCCTGTAGACAATGTCAAATTAAGTTAGTGAAATATTGTGTAGTCCAAATCAATGTACATGCATGAAAAAGTATCCCCTCATAAAGCTGGATAGGACCTTCTTGGGGTTGTAATTGTCAGGGTCTTCATACAAGAAAGATGGAGGACTGGTTCCAGTCACATGGAACTCATCAGATCCAGCATTCAGTTTGGCTTGGACACTGGGATAATGTCATCACAGGGATTTGAAGAAAGAATAAGACTTACCTGACTGGATCTTTATTGTATGATGTGAGATATTTGATTGGAATGAGCATGCACCCAGTTGCATTGTTGTGGAAACTGTGATCCGATTTCATTTGGGACACTAACAGTAGTGGTGTATTGGTTTGACTGGCCATTTTGGCTGTAAGTCCCTTCACACAGTTGAGGTCACTGGAGTGACCAGTTCCTATCCCTGGACAAAGCTATGCCTAACCTGAGTGATGGGTAAATATGAGGGAGAGTACTCACTGATCTCTCCACATTCTTCAAGTCCCCCTGTTCCAAATGCATTCAGAATTCTTCACTGAATGACAGTGCAGCGGCACTGTAGACACCATATTTTTCCATAACGTCTTTGGTCCTATATAACTATGAGATGTATTGTCTGTTATATGTGCATATACTTGACTCACAGAAACTGGTACTTATATGTGGAGCCTGGTGAGACCTACTCCCATGCAATGACTATGAGATTGTCAGCTGTGATGAATGGGTGGACACAGTGAAGGAGAAATTGTCCACAAGACTCTATAACAGGTATGAAAGTGCTACTGTCAGACCATGTCAGTACACTAGTTTGAGGAGAATGTGTCTGACTCATGATGTAACAGGCAGTGCTTGCCGGTCAGGCTCACTGGTGGCCTGTGTTGATTCACTGCCCTTCTGTGTGGACAGACTGACAGAGCGATCTGTGGAGGACATTGCAGGGAGGGGGTATGAAGAAAAGGAATGGTGCATACACCTACCTTGCAAAAAAAACCCTTTAATATACCTGTGACTGCTCCATAAAGTGTCAAATAATGGCCCAATTAGGCATATGACTTACCACTTATGGATAAATGAAAATATGATTCATGACACATCTAGAAAGTTGTCAGCATGTGCAGATGTGACAAGTGGAAACACTTACTCAATGCCCTTGAATACCTGTATCACAGATATGCAAAGTCAGAGTTATTAGCAAGTGCCATTCATGTATGACAATCAATGTGATACATGAAAGGCATTTGCTAAATAACTCACTATGATATATCAACAATTGCCAAATTATGTATGAGTTTCCTCAACGGCTGCAAGCTCATTCTGGTTAAATACAACATTTCGGAAAGACAATCCATTGCAATACTCCACCAGCCATTGTCCTTCACCCTTTTCCTCCTTGACAATACCTGGTATGCCAAACCATGAGCCCTGGATGGCTATGACCTCACCGCTGACCATGGGTTCCCATGGAATGAGAAATCTTGGGTGGATGGAGATTTGCTTTGTGCGGCAATGCCTGGCAATGCTGATGATAACTTCTCCTTCTTTTGGTGTCACAGTGCAGTGATGCCATGAAACAGTCCTACCTGCGGACTTCTCATATGCTTGTAAGGACTTATCATCGGATTTGTGTGTGTTGCAAATGTAGAATGGAATCATTTTCCACTCAGTGATGGTTTGGATTTCTTTTGTAAAGATCCAATGACCTGTATGACTTAGTTCAAGAGTAAAATAAGTAGTTGAAGTACTTACTTCCTTTGGGTTTGGGCATAGAGCCCCGTGGTTGATCGCTGTCAGGATTGGGCAGAGGGGTGGCCTGTCAATGACCAGGGTTTGTTTTAGTGATCTCCTCTTCTGCCGACCTAAGTAGAATTGAGTAAAATATGTTTTCTGACATATAGCATATGTAGCATTTCCACCAAACGCTGATCCGACTTGGATCCGAGGGCTTCCTTGTATCAAACGATGAACTAAGCGCACGGCTTATAATTCAGCAATAACTCGTGAAGGGCGATAAACCAGAAAAGGTCCCCTTGGAATGGCCTAACAAGGTGATAGCTTTGACACACAAGTTGGCAACAAGCTAGATGCTAGTCACACAGACCAATGACTCTGCTATAAGAATGCTTTGAATAGAACCTGAGAGGAATACAGGTGGAAGTCCAAAACAACTAAGCTAACGACTACTGGCGATACCTGCCTAGTATATATAGTACTTTCAAGCTAGCTTTAAAACTGAGCTTGAACTATAGTAAACACGACCTACAACCTTATCTGCCAATAGGAATTGTCCATCAAGCCACAGGGGCTTATCATGAAACATACAGTACATGAGGCATAAGGCCCCACATGAGTCAGAGATAATACGACCATGAGTCAGAGATAAGAACAACACATGACTCACAAATGACATCATAGAACAATAGAACAATAGAGAACCAAGATAACAAATGTCAAGGCGCAACACCAGCACATCAGAACCTGTTCCATCAGAACTTGAACCACAAAAGGGAATGTCTAGACCTTCAGCTGTCAGGAATCGCCTCTGACCTCATGCCTACCATGGCCCTTCCAGAACCTTCCATAATCTTCCATTCTTGATACAACACCAAAGTCCCCTAAGTTATGGCTTAGGTCAGATACATACTGTGACCTGGGACTTGACCTCCTCTTCTACACGTGACATCTTCTTCGGCCTCTCGGGAATCTCACATCTGAGGAAACATTACATTATATAACCTTCCATCCTTGAAGTCCCATGACTTATGGGTTAGACCAGATACAAGGCATGATCTGGGACTTTCACGTGATAGATCACGTGACCTTCATTCTTCCTGTAATACTTGTGCCAGTGTCTGGAGATGACGGGTGGACGATCATTCCACTCACTAACTGGCGTATACGGAGGGCTTCATCCTCCTCTACTTCATAGTCTTCTTCTTCTGCCGCAGGATATCCATCTGCCTGGGCCCATACGAGAGCACGAACCTCTTCTTCTTCTTCGCTATATGCCGGCTGACCTAGTACCCATGTGTGTGCTTCTGGGTAGTCTTGACAGTTCTTCCAGTGCTCATGAGTGCACTTGCGACGTTTTGTGCGCGCAGTGGTCGGAACGATGTCACCATGTGACAGCATATGTACATCAGTCTGAGATGGTGCCAGGCGAACAACTGGAGTGGCAATGCAGACCTGGTGAACAAGGCATTGAGTTTGATGGTCACAGATGTGTTTCCTACATCCTTGATGACCCCATTGTACCCTCTGCATGATCCTTGAGTGATGATGACCCTTCTACCCCGCAGAGGGTGGACAAGGTTGTGGGCCGGGAGTGATGCAGCTTGCGATGTGGTGACCTCTAAGTCATGCGTGTCAATTTTGAACTGACTCAATGTAAGTTAGGGCTACTTAGGACATAGTATTACTTACCTCCATAAATGTGCACTTGTCTATCACAAGGGTGTGAGTGTCATCCACCACCGTGATACAGCCATGACACTTGGGGAGCTTGTAATTGTTAGGGCCGCAGAAATTCACCCATAGCCCCAGTTTGAATTGGTAGAAGTTGGGGGCCAGGGGACACAGTTCTATGGCATGCATGTGGGTGTTATACTGTAATGGGTTGGTATTAATCCTGTTTAGTAGTGAGACTATTGTACTACATACCTCAGTGTTGGTGTCCCTTTCAACCAAGGTCACCATACTATTTGTCTCATCAACCAACAAGACAATGCCCTTTGAGTCGAAGTATCTGTATTTAACATGGTTGCCAGGGACATAGACAAGGGTCAGCTCACACAGCGATATGATGAGTGGTGGGGTGTCTTGGTTGTCCATCTGCAGGACAACTGTTGCCACCCCATTGCTGATATCCTTAGGGTGACCAACAATGCCCTGTTGTTCACTGGAGAGCACCTTGACCCATTGTCTGACTTTGATTGAATCTTGAGTGAATCAAACTGACATCAACCTGAAAAAAGACATATTAGATATACAAGTTGCTGTGATGAATGGACCAATGTCTGATGGTGCAGAGGCGAGGAGGGGACACTGGCAGGAGGGAGGTGCTTCAGGATGAGCCCTGACTTGTATGTCTTGCCCAGGAACTTGTATTCTCTTCATCTTCTGATATGCTATGGACCTTGTTGCCCCACATCACCTTGAATTGGCCCATGGCCCACTTTTGCTGCTCAGGGTGGGCCGGCCTTTTGCACTTTGATCTGGAGGCCTTCTTGGGGATCTGAGGGATGAACGTGACAATGACCTCATTGTTGGAATGTCCATTGTGTCTGCAAATGATACCTATGTCTCCATGATATAACCTGTGGAGACATTGCACCCATTTGCCCTCACAGATGGGTTGAGAGAGAGGATTCTGAGGAGACAGCAAGGTTGCATGCTGCTCTGGGGGGACCAACTGTTTTTCATGATAGACAATGACAAGACCATGGATGGCGGCAGTGACATCACTTTATCAACCTTCTATGAAAATCCACCCTGGTATCTGGGATGGGTGAATACCAACACGATCTTCGGTTGTCAGGATGGGTTCCTGGTAAGGCAGCATGTTGCAATCTGATATACCAAGTCGCTCTTGCATTTGGGCTACACCATGTGAGTCGCCATAGAGGGGAACCAAAATTAGTGACACACCTTTATGTACACTGCCCACATCTCAGGGTTGCCCTCCATGGGCAGGAGTAAGTGCTGGGTGACTTCCTCTGGCACCTCGGGCATCGGCAATAGTGCCGCTCTTCTGGCAGTGGTGTGAGCACGCAATTCAGTGGCCTTGTCATGGAGGTCCAATGGTGTGAGTGACCTGGGCTGATCCCAGTCCATCTCCTCCAGGTCATTGTTGTCGAAAAAATGAGCTATGACATGTCAGAAAGAATAAATCACAACAGACAAAAGTCTCACCCAATTCATTGTCATTGTCATTGTCCTCCTCCTCCTCCTCATTATCTATGGTGGCTTCAAGGTCAAGAAACTCAGTGATCTGATATAGACATTAGTGTTGCACATATACAGTGGTAGGGTTTGCAGTCCAACTTACTGAGAAGAAGTCTGTCATTGGGTCAGAGTTAGAATGGAGGATCAAGAGGATCCCCCCTGTTCAAATATCTATGCATGAATGTGGATGACTCATACCTCAAGCAAACTCCACACCGCATGTGGGGTGCCCTTGTTGTGGGGTGTGTCCTGTGGTGAGATTTATTATGTAAAATATGGTTTGATTGAAGACACCCACTTATGGTGGTCATCTTTGGTCGTCTTATTTAGGATATAAAACAGTTATCTGTCACAGTGCTGGCAGAACTCATGCCTCACGAATCAGAGACTTTGAGTGAGAATGTAGGCCCAGTACCCCTACTCGACACCCGTCGGCACTCCCCTTACCTGACTGCTCATATGGACCACTCCACTGTCTGCATCAGGAGTCAGATCTCCCACCAGCACTAAGCAAGCAATGGAGGCCACTTGAGGGTTGCCATTGAAGGCAGTCGAGGGACCAGAGTGTGGGGGCCCAGCAACAGGCCTCAGAGGGCCTTCCCCAGCTAGGAGGCCCACATAACAGGGGCACATCTTTGCTGGGAGCATCTGGCCCAGCAATGGTGCTTGGTGGGCATGAGGTACAGGTCACAAAAAGTCCCTTCATTGCAAGGAACCTGAGACATGCCCATCCGATTCAGCTAGAGAAATGTAGGTTAGCTTGTGTGTTCATGAACAATAAACATACACGCACCTTTCACATGCCATGGTGAGAAGAGTCTGAGTTGATGGCTGTGAGTATATTGTAGGAGAAGTGAGGTGTTGAGCGTTGAGTGTGGTGATGGGATGAGTGAGTAAATGGGAAAAGAGTGTTTGGGAGTCTCCAAACAAGGTATTATACTGTGCCACTCTGCACCTGTTCCAAAGAGCATGTGAGATTTGGACAAGTTATTGTGACATACTGGGCCATTCTTGTACTGGAAGAGTGCTTGGATGTCTCTGAGGGATGGGTGTGGAGTGGCCTGGTATAATACCTTGTTTGGAGACTCCCAAACACTCTTTTCCTGTTTCTCATCTTTGTCTTGGACTCTGGTGTGCTAGCTACACTAGTTACACGCATTGAGAGAATATTAATATAATAGTAGCTAAGTTGTGTTATTAACGTCCCAAGCCAAAGTCTAAGGCAATTCTACAGGATGAGCAATGTTGAAAGAATGACTCACATGACCCCTCCCCCAGCAAGCACACTGAGCTGCTTGCCACATGCTGATGGTCTGGGCAAGAGTTCAGACAACATGGTGAGTATTAACGTGTTCGTGGATGCCTCATCACTGATTGGCAACATAGGCATGTCGTGTTGTGAGGGACAGTACACCCTCAAGGAAACTGAATGTGTGCAAGATGCCATTCACCAATATCAGGAGGTAAGTCAGTCATTGTTGATCATGTGCACATCATTACATTGTCTCTCAGGCTAAAAGTATCACTCAAGAGGATGTAGAAGACCTCATTCTAGGTGAGGTCAGGCATGATGGATTCTGAGAAGATATCAGTGCATTGTCTCTAATCCTGATTTACTTGGTGTAGCGTTTCCACCAAACGCTGATCTGACTTGGATCCGACGGCTTCCTTGAATCAAATGATGAGCTAAGCGCAAGGCTTACAACTCAGCGAGAACTCGTGAAGGGTGATAAACCAGAAAAGGTCCCCTTTGAATGGCCTAACAAGGTGATAGCTTTGATACACAAGTTGGCAACAAGATAAGATCCTAGTCACACAGACCAATGACTCTGCTATAAGAATGCTTTGAATAGAACCTGAGAGGAATACAGGTGGAAGTCCAAAACAACTAAGCTAACGACTACTGGCGAAACCTGCCTAGTATATATAGTACTTTCAAACTAGCTTTAAAGCTGAGTTCGAACTATAGTAACACGACCTACGACCTTATCTGCCAATAGGAATTGTCCATCAAGCCACAGGGGCTTATCATGAAACATACAGTACATGAGGCATAAGGCCCCATATGAGTCAGAGATAACACGACCATGAGTCAGAGATAAGAACAACACATGACTCACAAATGACATCATAGAACAAGATAACAAGATAACGAATGTCTCGGCGCAATACCAGCGCATCAGAACCTGTTCCATCAGAACTTGAACCATACAAGGAAATGTCTAGACCTTCAGCCTTGTCAGGAATCGCCTCTGACCTCATGCCTACCATGGCCCTTCCAGAACCTTCCATAATCTTCCATTCTTGATACAACACCAAAGTCCCCTGAGTTATGGCTTAGGTCAGATACATACTGTGACCTGGGACTAGACCTCCTCTTCTATACGTGCCATCTTCTTCGGCCTCTCGGGAATCTCACATCCGAGGTATCGTTACATAACAAACTTTCCATCCTTGAAGTCCCATGACTTATAGATTAGATCAGATACGAGGCATGATCTGGGACTTTCACGTGATAGATCACGTGACCTTCATCCTTCCTGCAGTGCTTGTGCCAGTGTCTGAAGACGACGAGTGTACTATCATTCCACTCACTAACTGGCGTATACGGAGGGCTTCATCCTCCTCCACTTCATAGTCTTCTTCTTCTGCCTCAGGGTATCCATCTGCCTGGGCCCATACGAGAGCGCGAACTTCTTCTTCTTCTTCACTATATTCTGGCTGACCTAATACCCATGTGTGTGCTTCAGGGTAATCTTGACAGTTCTTCCAATGTTCATGGATGCACTTGCGACGTTTGGTACGCGCGGGGTTCGGTACGATGTCACCACGTGACACTTGGCCTGATTGACCATCTGACATAGTGCATGCAGTATTAGGTAGGCACGTTCATTCAGTGCACAACCATGCCCAAATTTTGTATGAATCATACCAAGACCAAGGGAACTGAACCATGCCTGAGGATTTGAGACTAGAGAAGTGAGTACTTTACATATATCAGATCATTAAGCATGCTCACAGCTGTTAAACCTTGCAATCAACATTTGAATTGGGTGGACATTAGTCGCAGCATGCTTTGCTCTGCCTCTGCCTGCTGGAACAGATATCATAGCATGTTGTACATCGTAATATGCAGCGCATTGATATGCCCGCCTAATGCCAATTGACCAACTAACTGCTGACAATTACGATTATGCAGGTCCATCTGATGAGGAGGAGGCCCACCTTTTTCAAGTAATTCAAGATATGTAGGAGCACAGAAAAGCACCCAGAAAGACCCCCAAGTTCTGGAAGCTTGTTTTGGAAAATTGGATGGGACTTGAACACGAGACCAATGCAGGAATAAATGGTAAGATATCATTGCTCATTGGTGTACATTCCATTGACATTTCCCAAGGTGCAATTCTCTGTCCATGACAGCGAAGAATGACAGGAGGGTTCATTGGTGCGATACCAACTCAAAGACCCTTGTCCATAAGTATGTTTCCACTCAACTATCTGAATTATTCTGAACCACACACTTAGAGTTGTGGGCTTAAATCTCAAACAAGAAGATGACATTCCATGGGCTGAGTTGATCAACAAGGGTTGGAATGTGTGGCCCGCCAACAAGCTGCAAGAGAGATGGGCCATCCTCAAAGTGAAGGTTGACATGAATGCAACACATTGCAGTGAGCATTATCTTTACTTATCCTTAGGCACATTCTCATGACAATTCCAAGACGTTGTCCAGCATCTGACTAGTCATTGGGGATCACATACTAATTGAAAATAGCACAGACACTTGTATCATACTAGTATATATCATCAATGTATCGATCACATCCCTTCTGTCAGCCCCATTTTACACCATTTGGCTTCCTTGTTGCTCATCTCTGGTTCCGTAAGAGAACTGTCAGGGTGGTCGAACATACTGGCAAGTCCCAAGAAGACATCCCTTGGGATTGGCGGCAATACTAACAAGTCTTTGCCAGTGACCACTTGCGGCAACCTGCTGACCACCAAGTGGGAAGGCCCTGCCTCTGCATTAGCAGGGGTGTACTGTTGTTTTGGGGCACACCGCAGAGGTAGCTTCAAAGGCAGCCAACTGCCCAGGCTGCCTCTGACACAGGGACTCCTGGGGCTATCGAGCACCCTTTTTGGGGCCCACTGCAGAGGCAAGATGCCAATGCACCACAGACTCACAGGCTTGTCTGCAGGCTTGGGCGCTGATTCAGTGATGGGGGTTGGCGTGGGCCCCATCACTAGGACCACCAGATCGCCACCACCTCTGCCTTCTCACATGCTGGGGACAGGGGCAGGTATTAGATTTACCATCTACAAGAAGTAAGTGCTGTTACTCAGAGATATACACATAAGTACTCACCAATCTGCTGGTTTTGGGGGGCACAAGTAACAAAGCAATCATGGGCAACTCCTGTGAGGCTGTGGACAGATTAAGGTTCAGCTCAAGAGTGGAATTGGGAAGAGCCATGCGCAGGCTGAAGGACAGTGCTCAGGTATTATAGGTGAACAGGCGTTGCTGATTGTCTTCTCCAGATGTGATGCTCATGTCACTTGGACTCGCCCCAGTCTATATCAATACAATTGTAATATCCTTGCTCTCATCATTACCACTAACATTGGCAGATTACAAGTAATGAGACACTCCTGCACATGCTGTGGCAACTCATTCCAGACCATCACCTCACTTGGCAAACACACAAGAGCTTGCAGAAAGAAATGGTCAGGACAGGAATTGCCGAAAATGAGGCCATCCACCCAAGAGCCAGAAATCAACCCTGGGCACAAATGTCCCCATATTGGAAGTTCAGAGAAAGACAATGCAGAGGAGCCAGGGCCATCTGGCAGTAATGCATCAGAGGTATGTGTTCTGTGGTTTCCTGCACAACAGACATCATGAACAATCATCCATAGTTCACAGCACCTGTTGTAGGGAGTCCATTGCCATTGCCACCCCCCACACCTGTCACGATATGGTCAAGGCACTCAGGACATCCCATCCATATTCCACGCTACCTCAAAGATTACGTCCCTCACAGGGATATGTCTTTCACTCATGTACCACCCTGATTGCCTACACCATCTGAGCACAATGATTGCTCTGCTACTCCAGAGATCTTCAAAAGTCCCTTGCTGGATCTAGGACCACATCCTTTCCAGACCCATGCAAATAAACTTGGTATATTCTGACGATACACACACGCACCGACATGGATCCCAAAACATGAGGAGAGACTAGATCTCCTCTGTGATTGCCATCATTGGAAGTCCAGCCCCCCTGTCCTTACAGGGATGATACACGAGATCTTGTGCAGTATGCCCAAACCCTTTACACCATTTCCTAACTTAAGTGTTGCCTTATACATGGCAATGTACTTCTCTGGGATGGATACAAATCCGAGGAGCACATGACTTTGGTGGCTACGACAATGCAAGACCCAAGATTCAGTACCAAGGAGATGAGGGGGTTCAACGTGCATGTAGAAAATGTGCGTTTGGACAAGTACCTGAAGGATGGAACACACCCCTTTCAAACTGAGGATGGTTGGCAAGAATCCATGGTCCATATTTGCCTCCCAGTGGAAGATATGCGTTTTGAATCTGAGGAAGATGCACTGACACTACCAATACTGTTACGTCACAGCAGGGACGTTCAGCCGACTTGGCTTAAGGATCCTGAGGATGCTGAATAAGCAGAGGGGTGGTTCGATATCAGAGTACTAAGCACAATGTGCACTTAGAGAGATACTGTGATAGAGTTGTACTAAGCACGCCTCAAGGGACTTATAGCAAAGATACAATGAGAGGGGATGAGGGGAAGGGGTGCAAGGGAATAGTGTTGAAAGGTTCCTTGGTGAGAGGGTGATAAGTGAGCCAGAGGCGAACTTATCAGACTGATGATGAGCAGGGGTGTTTGATAGACAGAGACTAGTGCTGTAAGATACAAGAGAAGTCAAGTCTGAAGCTACATGGTACATAGGAGCCAGACTTTATAGTATCTGAGAACAATGGTGTCACGTCAACAATTAGCGTAATGAGAACAATAAGGTAATGGAAACAATGGGTCACAAAGGGGCTGCGCACTGAGTCACAATAGCGTGCGCAGCAAAGAACAATAAGTAAATGGGGGCCACGTCATAGTAGCCTCCCATATGAGTCATGTATAGTAATGAGTCATGTGGTCATGAGCCGCGTCATCTAAGAGTATAGTAATCAGTCTGAAGTAATGAGTGGATGTGGTCAGGTGATAAAAGAAAGCAACGATAAACGCAACAGTCACATGATGATAAAAAGCGAAAAATCAGTTGGTGTCATAACAAATACATGGTCTTTTTCATCAGCGAATCACTGACATCATTTGAACAGTGTGCAAGTCCAATGCCGCTCAAACATTCCACTTCACACCATACACCACCCACTGGCACCCTGACCCCTTGGATCTGGACAAGCATGAGAGAGTCTATACTGACACTTACACCACAGATGGGATGATACAGGTGCAGACAGAGGTCAACAACCTCCCATGGCAAGAAGGCAATGTTAGGGAGTGCATAGCACTGGGGCTCATGCTGGCCTCAGACTCTGTGCAACTGACAAATTTTGGGTCAGCTTCAGTATGGCCAGTGTACCTGATGTTCACGAACCAGTCCAAGTTAGAGTGAGTGAAGCCCTTGCATCATGCGGTGCATCACCTTGCTTACATTCCTTCAGTAAGTGTCATAGTGGCCAATCGAACCATGTATCCCATTGATATTCATCACAGCTTGGCGGAGACTTTACCAGCCGATATCAAGAGAAGACTGGGCAAATGCCCAGGGTGGAAGTTGAGGTCCACTCCAAGCATGAGCTCATGCACGCTGTGTGGGACCTCCTCTTGGATGAAGACTTTGTAAAGGGATCTACAAACAGTTTTGCAATACAGTGCTCTGATGACATAGAGTGTGTGTTCTTCCTTTGGATCACTACATATTCCACTGACTATCCAGAAAAGTAAGTAGCACAAGCATCACCACCACAACACTAATATACTATAAGGGTACTATTATCAATGATCAAGAATCTTGGGCTCGCCCCTTGCCCACAGTGTCTAATCAAAAAGAAGGACATATCCAACATGGGTACCTGGTCAGATGCTCAAAAGCGCAGGCCTCACACCAATGATAACCAAAGACGCAAAGCTATTGAAGAGGCATGCAAGACTATGCTCAAGAAGGGATCGGCCATGACAAGCAAGCAAGTTCAAAAACACCTCAATGCTCACTTGTCACGATTTGACATCATTGCGGACTTATCATCAGCATCATTACGAGGTCTTGGAATTCGGGACACTTACTATACTGTTACGTTCCCACTGAACGTTGATCCGACTTGGATCCGATGGGTCTTCCTTGCTTCAACTCTGAGCAAAGCGCACGGCTTCTGAACTCAGGAACGACTTGAACGACTTTGTAAAGGGCGAATAACCAATAAGGTCCCCTTAATACCGCCTAGCTTGAGGTTCGTTACAAGGTGGCAACGCCTAACACTTAAGTTGGCAACAAGATAGTCACAAAGACCAATGACTCTGCTATAAGACTGTCTGAACTTCCTGAGAAGAGTACAGGTGGATTTCAAGACAACTAAGCTAGCGAACTAGAGAGCAGCTTGTATCGTATATATAGTAAATGTCCGTCAAGCCACAAGGCGACACACATAGTATGAGTAAGAAGATAAGCATAATGACTCACAGGTCAATAAGCAACTCGTAAGCAATTCGTAAGGCATCAATAAGCCATCAGTAAGCGTCCCCACCAATGAGTGACCAAGCACCTTCAACCAGTGAGTAAGCAACCATGGGGCATCAGTCAGCCCACCTCATCGCATCAGTAAGCGAGAATAATAATCAAGTGGTAAGCATAAGTGGGAAATGTCATCCACAACCCGAATCGTCCATGCATCAATAAGCAATGGCCTCGGCGCTAACACAGGCGCTCCTTGAACTAATCCATCAATAACACTTTCCCAAAAGGGGATCAAACCCGGCCCGCTGGAGTGCGTCCCAACGGTAACCATGGCCCGCTGACATCGGCAGCCTCAGGTCGCTGGTCTTACACCACACAATCGCTGTTTGTCGTCGTTGGTCGTCTTTAGGACACAACTGTCTTCCGCCAATTCCATGGCTTCTTCCAACGTCCCCTGAGTTATGAGTTAGGCCAGATACATACTGTGGCCCGGGACAATTCCATCTTGCGCGCCCCCCTGACTTATTGCTTAGGTCAGATCCCGTGACCCGGGGGTATCACATGACCGTGTCACGTGACCCTCATCCGTCCTGTAATGACCTTCCTGCCAGCATCTGGGGTACTTCCGCGAGTTATCAAGTTACTCACGAGCTGGCGAACTCTGCACGCCTCGTCATAAGCGAGGTAGCTATCGTCTTCTGCCGCTACGAGTGCACGTACGGCCTCTTCTTCTTCGATGTCTTCTTCTGCACGTGACTCCCAGGTATGCGCCTCTGGGTAATCATGGCAATTCTTCCAGTGCTCATGTAGACATTTGCGTTGTTTGTAGGTTGGCGTAGGGTCTGAGCATAACATATACGGTTATGACTACGATAGTAAGCCATTATTAGTCATGGACACTTACATGTCGCCGGCATTTGTGTTCGCCGGTGTTTCAGGTTCTTGTAGTGACTCAGTACTAGGATAGTTGTCTTAGGGTTTGAACTTCTAGCTGCGCTTTAAAGCCAGTGTGTAACTGTATATAAGTCGTGTAGTAAAGACCAAGGCTCTCTAGCTTGGTCTTCTTGAATCATCACCGTCTTCCTCTTCTTCTTCCAATCTATCGATTGAAGCTTGCCCTCTGGGTACCCTAGTGTCTATTCAAACTGACCTAGTGGCTGTGCAACTAGCAAAGTTGCCAGTGATATTACGATTCATCCATACGCTCGAACGTCACACCGTAGATCTGTTCAAGTCGAACAAGCATTAGGTGATAACGCTACATTAAGACCAAGCTTCAACGTGGCATCATCAGAAACTACTAGAGAACGTTGCCTGAGCTGTGACGACCTTTGGTTCCAACACAGAGGCGCTGACAACATACCACAATGATTCTGCAAGAACACAGAGTACCGGTATAGTGAAACTACAGGTACTACAGGATATCATGCCAGGAGTCGAGAGGACAACCGGAGTGTCGCAGTTGAGTTCATTTACGATCGATACGTTTGGGTTGAAGTTCGCTGGTTTCAACCTCAGAACGGAGAAGGAGAGTGGGAAGGATTTCGAACAGCTTTGGAAGATCTAGGTTGTGACATTTACATCAACGATGTTACGCTCAGACCCTGCTCTAGGCCGAAGACAGTGCAAATGCTTGCACGAACACTGGAAGACTTGCCATGATTACCCAGAGGCGCATACCTGGGAGACACGTGATCAAAAGGACATCGAAGAAGAAGAGGCCATACACGCACTCGTAACGGCAGAGGACGACAGCTACCTCGCTTATGACGAGGCGTGCAGAGTCCGCCAGCTTGTGAGTAACCTGATAACTCACAGTAGATCCCCAGATGCTGGCAGGAAGGTCATTACAGGAGGGATGAGGGTCACGTGACATGGTCATGTGATCAACCCCCAGGTCACGAGATCTGACCTAAGCAATAAGTCAGGGGGGCGCGCAGGAACGTTGGAAGAAGCCATGGAACTTGGCAGAAGACAGTTGTGTCCTGAAGACGACCAACAACGACGGATAGCGATTGTGTGGTGTAAGACCAGTGACCTGAGGCTGCCGATATCAGCGGGCCATGGCTACCGTTGGGACGCACTCCAGCGGGCCAGGTTTAATCCCCTTTCGGGTATGTGTTCAAGATGGATTAGTCCAAGGAGCGCCTGTGTTAGCGCCGAGCCATTGCTTATTGACGCATTTATGGCTGACTGTTGTGGATGACATTTCCCACTTATGTTTACTATTTGCTTATTGTTCTCGCTTATTGATGCGATGAGGTGGGCTTATTGATGCCCCATGGTTGCTTACTCACTGGTTGGAGGTGCTTGGTCACTCATTGGAGGGGACGCTTACTTATGGCTTATTGATACCTTATTCATGTGCTGATTGATGTGAGTCATCATGCTTATTATTCACTACTCATACTATGTGTGTCGCCTTTGTGGCTTGACGGACATTTACTATAAATACTATACAAGTTGCGCTATGGTTCGCTAGCTTAGTTGTCTTGAAATCCACCTGTACTCTTCTCAGGAAGTTCAGACAGTCTTATAGCAGAGTCATTGTTCTTTGTGACTATCTTGTTGCCAACTTAAGTGTTAGGCGTTGCCACCTTGTAACGAACCTCAAGCTAGGCGGTATTAGGGGACCTTATTGGTTATTCGCCCTTTACAAGTCATTCAAACGTTCCTGAGTTCAGAAGCCGTGCGCTTTGCTCAGAGTTGAAGCAAGGAAGACCCATTGGATCCAAGTCAGATCAACGTTCAGTGGAAATGTTACAAACGAACTCACGCAGGAAGAAGTACAAGAATTGAACACCGCAAATACAAGACCATCGACCGCTACACCTCCCCCATCACCAAGTACCAAGAGTAATCAATCTCTTGAAGAATGAGGATCCTCCCCATCACAACAAGGGGTAACTTTAGCAATCGCAACAGAATCATTACGATTAGGAGCAATGACAACGCTCACGTCTCACGTTCAAACTCAGGCCGCTATGGGAAGTGCACCTACACAACCCATTTACTCCCTCACTAACTCACCAGTGGCACCAACTGTCACGGCATTTCGAGCGCTCACTGATCCTTCAAACCAACAAGGACTCCCTCCTCTTGGTCCACCAGGAGGAGGAGCTGGAGGAGGAGCTGGAGGAGGAGCTGGAGGTGGAGGAGGCGGAGGAGCAGGACCACCTGGAGGAAACCCACCAGCGCCAGTACCAGCGGTGCAAGCACCCATACCAGCGGCACATGACAAATTTTGTGGCAATCCGCCCACGATCTTTGCGGGTGACCGCGAGAAAGCAGAAGAATTTCTAATGCAATGGAGTTTATACGAAGGAATCAATTCCACCCATTCCATTATGTGCAACCCATACCAGAAAGCTATGTTGTTTCTCACTTATATTCAAGGAACTCTGGTTACCGAATGGGTAGGATCAATGGTGGCTTGGCTACGAGTCCAAGTAGATGTCAATGGACGAGATCCTTTTGACAATTGGTTGTGGTACAACACACACACCTCGTTTATGAGACAATACGCGGACACTCTCAAGGAAGAAAAAGCGCAAACAGAGTTGCGTAGAGGAATTAGAATGGAAAAAGGGGATATCGACACGTACGTGGCTAAATTTGAACAATTGGTCAGATACGCTGGCTTCAACATAGATCAACCGATGGTTCTTGATCTATTCGCAAACGGATTACCAGCCAAACTACACGAGACCATCTATCTTCATGATAACCCTACGGACTACGAGGACTGGAAGAGGGCGGCCATTAAACGACAAGGCCAATACCTTCATATGAAAAACAAGATTGATCAATATAAGATGCCACCACGACCAACCTTCCAAACACAGTCACAATCAAACTGGAAACAATTCAGATGCCATCCAGATGCAATGGATACATCCGCAGACCGAGCCAGAGCTAGAGGACGACTGGCACATGCAGAAGAAGTTTTGGCTCAACCGAGGCCCTACCTTAACAATCCTCGACCCCCATTCAAACCTCGTGAAGGATTCCTACAGAGAAGGCAACCCCCAGATCTCAGGGAAGTAATTTGCTATAATTGCCAAAAGAAAGGACACCTCAGTCGCAATTGCTCCCAGCCGCGTCAACCACGCAACCCACCTAGGCCCTATAGCAATTCTTGGGGCATAGAGGTGGTGGATGATCATTCTGAAATTGGGGAAGATCTCCACATCGCTCAAATGGTAGCAGACAGCCGCACTACCGAAGAGAGAAAGAACGAATGGCTGCGAACAGCAGCCAATGAAACTGAAGAGTTCAAAGCATTGGCGATGCAGGAGTTGATGGGGAATAAGGATTTTGGGGACGCCTGAACCCGACGGCCTGGGTGAGGGCATTACGTTGCAACGCTGTATACATAACTCGCTTCCATTCTATGCGAATTCCAGTATCAATCCGAACCAGCAGCAACAAGGCTGATATAAAAACACTAGTGGACTCAGGAGCCACAGACAATTTCATAAATCCACGATTCATGAAAAGAATGGGATTGGGAGCGGCTCTCTTACCGCAACCAAAACAATTATTCAATATTGATGACACTCACAACAAAAAGGGATCAGTTACTCATTTTGTTGATCTACAAATATTGACAAAGGGAATTGTCAGAAAAATGAGATTCCTCCTGGCGGACATCAGGAAAGAAGATATTCTCCTCGGATATCCATGGCTCAGCATGTTCGAACCAAAGTTCAGCTGGAAACATGGAACTATCGACGAAAATACCCTACCAATTATAATCAAATCCTGTCATCCCAAGGTCAACACCAGCGTAGTAGCCCATGTACTTTCCGAAGCAACAAAACACAACATCATTGCCAAATTGGGAGCACAATGTTCTATCAGAGGGGCAGCTACTGATCTCGCTATCGCTGCAGGACCCAAAGAAGAAGTTCAAGTACCAGAAGAATATGGTGATTTTAAAAGGGTTTTTAGCGAAGAGGAATCCCATCGATTTCCCCCTTCTCAGGAATGGGATCACGCGATTGATTTCAAAGCAAATACCCCGGATCACATCAATTGCTCCATATATGAACTATCCCAATTGGAAGACAAACCATTGCGAGACTTCATAACAGAACACCTCAATAAAGGGTATATTCGACCTTCTAAATCGCAGTACGCATCACCATTCTTCTTTGTAAAAAAGAAGGACAGGAAGCTACGTCCTGTACAGGATTATCGACGAATCAACAAGTTCACCATCCACAATAACTACCCTCTACCGTTGATCCAAACTCTCATCAAAGATCTTAGCGGGGCACACATTTACACCAAACTCATGTATGATGGGGATATAACAACATCCACATCAAAGCGGGAGACGAGCACAAAGCAGCATTTAAAACACCCTATGGGCTTTTCGAACCCACAGTGATGTTTTTCGGACTAACAAACTCACCTGCTACATTTCAGTCGATGATGAATCACATATACAGAGATACGATCGCCAAACATGAATCACAGGGGACCACTATTCGCGTCTACATGGACGACATCGGTATCGCTACTCGGACAAACCTTACCGACCATATTGCGGCGGTCAGAGACATGCTTACGATTGCGGCGAAGTACGATTTATTTTTCAAACCGGCAAAATGCACCTTCCATTCGACGTCTCTCGATTACCTGGGGGTAATCCTTGAAAAAGGGGTAACACGTATGGACCCCGTCAAAATCGCGGGCATAAAAAATTGGCTGACACCAACAAAAGTTAAGGATGTACGATCTTTTATGGGTTTTTGCAATTTTTACCGCCTATTCATCAAAGGATTCGCATCAATTGCTAAACCCCTGAACGAACTCACAAAGAAAACCACGGAATGGCATTGGGGTCCAGCAGAACAACATGCGTTTGACCTACTGAAACAATGCGTCACAAGTGAACCGGTACTTGCACACCCGGTATTATAAGACCAATTTGAACTGGAAGTAGATGCATCAGGATTCGCGGTGGGAGCGGTACTACTACAGAAGAAAACTGATGGCAAAAGACACCCCATAGGCTATTATTCTGCAATGCTAAACACAGCAGAACGAAACTACATATCTACGACCTTGAACTACTGGCGATAGTCAAGGCGTTATGTCACTGGAGACCTTTATTAGCAGGGTTGCACCACAAAATCAAAGTATTTTTGGATCATATGAACTTGCGATACTGGAGAGAACCTCAGAAAATCAGTCAACGGGTCACAAGGGAAGTACTGGAATTATCAGAATATGATCTAGAAATTCATCACATAAAAGGAACGGCAAATGGACGAGCAGATGTGTTATCAAGACGACCCGACTATGACCACGGGGAACAAGATAATGAAAACGTTATGGTACTACCAGACAAAATATTCATACGAAACATGAACACACACCGTACCAGAATGCCGAATCACTCGTTTGCAATAACTGCGGTGGATGAGAGGACGTCAACTAGCAATAAAGACATGCAAGATGAAAACATCATCAAACCATGGGTGGACCCACACAAACTTAAAAAGATCAACGGAATATGGTATAAAGAAGGCAGAAAGGTAATCACCAAGGGAAGTGAAGAGCGAAAATCCATAATCGCTGCTCACCACGATACCCCAGTACATGGTCACCCCGGAATCAGCAAGACTGGCAAAATAGTAGAAAGATACTATTGGTGGCCAACAATACGACTGGACGTGTTGGTGTACGTACGAGGATGTGCTGAATGCCAACGACACAAAATCAACAATTGCCCTATCAAGGCCGCATTACAACCAATATTCCCTAAGCCAGAAGCTATGCCATTCGAAACTATCGCTCTTGACTTCATCACTAAACTACCCATCGCACAGGGATATGATTCCATTCTCACAGTCACAGATCATGATTGCACCAAAGCATCAGTATTCATTCCTTGCAATGAAGAAATCGATGCAGAAGAGACAGCCACATTATACATCAAACACGTGTTCATGCGGTATGGATTACCGAACAAAATTATTAGCGATGAGACCCTCGATTTGCATCCAAGTTTACAAGAGAACTGTGCAAACAATTGGGGATCAGCCAAAATATCTCCACCGCATATCATCCCCGAACAGATGGACAATCAGAGTGAACTAATCAATGGCTCGAACAATACCTTCGTTTCTGGGTAAACAAGCGCCAAGACAATTGGAATCTTTATCTTCCAATAGCAGAGTTCACGCATAACAATTGGCCCAATGAGGCTACAGGGCAGTCCCCATTCTTCTTACTCATGGGACACAATCCTCGTGCTGATTGGAACTCGATGCCCAGTCCCCTTCCACAAGTGGCGTTGCGCCTCGATCAGTTCAAACAAGCACGAGAACATGCTCAAAAACAAATTATCAAGGCACAAAAGTCATGGGTCTTGCATAAAGATACGCCCAAGTTTCAAATAAGGGATCACGTGTGGTTGGAAGGACGTCACCTGAGGACCCATCAGCCTAGCGCCAAGCTTGCGCCCAAGAGACATGGGCCCTTCCAAATTGTTCAGGTGATGTCCCCAGTCAACTATCGCCTAGAACTACCTGCCAAATGGGGCATTCATGATGTGTTTCACATCAATCTTCTCACCCCCTATCGCGAGACTTCCTTTCATGGACCAAATTTCCCAAGACCTCCCCCTGAATTGATTGATGGGGAAGAAGAATACGAGGTCGAGAACATTCTAGACCAGCGGCAATTCGGCAGGACAAGGCGTAAACAATTCCTTATCAAATGGAAGGGATACCCAGACTCGGAGTCGCAGTGGGTCAACCCACTGACGTACATGCTCCAGACGCTTTAGCTGAGTTCAAATGGTCATTGAACTCTACATCTTCACACATAAAAGCAGGCCAGTTGTTAGACGAAGCACATCATTTCTTCCTTCATTGAACAATGACCAATACTCCCACTGCTTCTTCTCCATCACCAACTTCATCTTATCATGTCCCTGCCATCCAATGACGTACTTATGCAGAAGTCGTCACCGATCCTGCTACCACCCAGTCTACCTATGAAGACATTGCCACAGCCTTCCGATGCATCGAACCCAGCGATGTCATCCCCAAAACCCCTGATGTATGCGGATATGACGCTGGAGGATTGGAGGAAGACCCATCGGAAGTGGAGGAGGGAACAACTACTCGCGTCGAGAGTATCCTTGTTCCACAAACGCTTGTCCAGGTTCCAAGCAGCTCCGACCTCAGTGACATGGTCAGAGTTTGTGGAAGTTGTAAGCAAACCGCCATGTCATGTCCAGGCCATCCTGACGCCGACTCCTCCCACATCCACTACGATTGTGGACAACTCATCTACAACTGTACGTGTAATAATGACCCCGTCCAAATCCCTCCGCCGCCAACGCCTCGATATATCAATGTCGAACCCCCGACCAACGTCATCATGGACCCCGCAACGTCCTGGGGTATTCACATCCGCGCCACACTCCGAGCTCGAGAAGAAGACTCGGACAAAGAAAACAAAGATCCCCGCGAAGTACCGGGATCCCAAGATGAAGGGATACCACTTGTGCCGAGGAGGGGAGGCGAGGAAGAAGAGCTGGTGTGGGAGCAGCAAAGGAGAGCCCTTGCTTCCCCGACTATTGTGGAGGCGGAGAACAAGCTGACCAGCAGCGCGCTCGGGACAAGGCTGACGCCCCTGATGGATTTGAACTAAACATACCCCCCAGATTTATCGCCTTTCGCATGACCATCAACGGTCACCTTACTACTGCCAAGTACATCCATGTGATGCCTGGCAACAACCCCATGTTTACGGTTGCATGGAGAAAGGAGGAGAGATTCAACAAGGTGAAGTACACACCGCCCCTGACTTTGATTCAGTTGAACGCGACTACACGCATGATCAAATGCGTTATCTTCGACAGGACTATGGTGATCACCATGGGGTCGATTTGGCCATGGCTCAGATCCCAGACCGGTCCTTGTGGGCCGAGGTCCTTCGTTACCGAGGTCTGTCGACCCGGTATTCTGATCTTGCCAGCAGATTACCGCTTTGGAAAACGAACAGTACGTGGTCAGTAACGAGGTCAGGAAGTGTACTCGTCGCCTTGAGGCTGCCAAGCCTTGCAGAGGATTATGGACAAAGAAGTTACGATTACCAGAGGTGCGAGGATTATCCCTTGGGTTTTTGAACGAGGGCATTCTGTCTGAAAAAGGGGTAATGTCATGATTTGACATCATTGCGGACTTATCATCAGCATCATTACGAGGTCTTGGAATTCAGGACGCTTACTATACGGTTATGACTACGATAGTAAGCCATTATTAGTCATGGACACTTACATGTCGCCAGCATTTGTGTTCGCCGGTGTTTCAGGTTCTTGTAGTGACTCAGTACTAGGATAGTTGTCTTAGGGTTTGAACTTCTAGCTGCGCTTTAAAGCCAGTGTGTAACTGTATATAAGTCGTGTAGTAAAGACCAAGGCTCTCTAGCTTGGTCTTCTTGAATCATCACCGTCTTCCTCTTCTTCTTCCAATCTATCGATTGAAGCTTGCCCTCTGGGTACCCTAGTGTCTATTCAAACTGACCTAGTGGCGGTGCAACTAGCTAAGTTGCCAGTGATATTACGATTCATCCATACTCTCGAACGTCACGCCGTAGATCTGTTCAAGTCGAACAAGCATTAGGTGATAATGCTACATCACTCCATGGTGCCTACATGGGTAAGTACCCATCTCAAATGGTCAAGACTTACTGACAGTCTATCAGAACACCTTTTCAGATGTGCTGACCAGTGTAGGACAGAACTACCACGACATTTTTGTTGTGGATCTACTACATGAATTTGAGATTGGTGTCTGGAAGTCGGTGCTTACCCATTTGATCAGATGTATATGCAATCCCAGGTGAGGGAATAGGTTGTATAGGGATCCATTGTATAGGGATCCTAGATACCAGGTATGCCAGTGTGTCTTAGCTTCTCGATGCTGAATCCTTTGCAGATTTCATAACACACCTACTTTCGGTCGTGACACCATCCACAAATTATCCAAGAATGTCTCAGAGCTGAGCAAGCTAGCTGCTCGAGACTATGAAGATATCTTACAGGTACGTACTGTGTACCAAGACTTTACAAACCACAATTCATCAGCATTAGTGTGTGATCGGCTGTTTCCAGAGGGGGATGACAAGAGCATCAAGGAGTTCTTGTTTCTACTGGCCACTTGGCATGCTTATGCCAAGTTGTGCCTACATACTGACACAACTCTAGCAATGATGGAAGTGGTTGGCACTGTGCTCTGCCAGGCATTGAGGCATTTTGCGACTGAAATCTGTCCCTGATACACAACCAAAGAACTCCCAAAAGAAGCTTGCATGCGCATCACATGTGCATCAGCAAAATAATATTCGATTTACAGTGTATTATGAAAATGGATATACATGATGCAAATTGTAATATATTGTAAGGTAATCTGATATATGATACAATCTGATAATCCATCATGATCATGATGATTTTCTTCGAGAATCCACTGGCCAACTTGTGATGGCTTGTGAGCCATGGTCATTTTTGTGTCTATCTCATGATATCATGTCATAGTATTATAATCACTGAGACAAATGTGGCCTGCCACACAGGTTCTGATGGCACATCAGCCCTAGCCCCATTTTCCAAAGTCCAGATCCACCCACTCCCAATTGACCCAAGGCAGAGAAGCAACTACCAGAGTCAACTCTTCTGAATTTCTTTGCTAACTCCCAGATCTTCGCACGTACAGGCATACCTCCACCCCAGACTGAGTCCAAGTCCTGTAATTGCTGGTGGAGCTGCAGTGGCAGCAGTTGGTGAAGGAGGGTGGGCAGCTGCTTGGAACGCTGCCTCCTCTTCCATTGACATCTGCAGGGTCTATCATGAAAAAGCATTTGTTAAGAATTATGAGGACAGGAGGGCCGCGAAACGTACCATGGTGAGCTTGGGGTCTAAACTCAGGTCTACGAGACTACGCCAGATTCGAATTGTGAGGCACCACTGCCACCGCTTGCACCAGCAGCACCTGGCTTGCCACCAAGTTTTCCGTGACACCACAGTCACCAGCCAGGATCAGTGAGTTGATGATGGTGGAGGAAAGGAGGTGCCAACTGGGGGCACTGCAAGGTAAGGTCTGCAATGGGTCAGTCAGAAAAATGCGAGTGCAGGACACACAAGTGCCGCACAAGTTATTGGATGAGGAAGCAGCCTCAACAATGTGTGCGTGGAAAACTCCTATGTGTCCCCCTGCTGCACACATGCATTGCACAGCCTCACTCCTCCTTTTTAGCGCCAATGCACTTTTCTGCCTCTTCACTAGCAGCCCTGTCCGTCTGCAGATCCACTGAAGCTGTACAGCACAGTAAAATGAGATGATGATGATTGATGTGGGGGATGGAACAGCAACACTGAACATGCTGCCACCTGATTTGAATGGCCGCTTGAGGTCACCATTGGCAGAACGTGGATCTTGACAGTTTTGGCTTCATAGAGGGACTTGGAGGCCATGATGGCTTGCACAAAGAGTGACTGGGAATATTTGAGGTATATGCAGAAGAAGGCCATCATTGCCACGGAAGGGAATACACCTTTGATCTGTCACAGGGGTCAGGGCTCACAATTCAAAATGTATTAGAAGAACATGCACAAGCTTCGAAGTCTCGGAGAGGTTGTAGTCCTGCACTGTGGTTGTCACAAGCTTGTCAGGTTCTTGTGACTATTAAGTGAAACATGGAACGGTTCATATTAGCATATGGTGACAGTGAAGTTGTTTTGCTTTACCATTGGGCTTGCAGTTCCACTGAGAAAAAATGCATGTCAGAATAAATAGAGCATGTCAAGGGGTGCTGCTGCATACCATATTTGAGCATTGTCTGGTCATTCTTCGCCTTGATAACTCAGGGCGATGAGGTGAATCCTGAGGCTTCAGAAAGCTGTTTGTGTGAAGAAACATGTCGCTTGTGGTCGCTGGCACTTGACATTCGAGGGATTTTACGTGCAAAGGAGCCTGAAGCCATCACCATGCTAGGATTTGATGTAGGTGCAAGGGCACAAGAGGTAGGGTTGACATGCATCACTGCTGGCCAGATCGGCAGAGCTTGGCATTTGGAGTGCACTGCAACGTGTCAACAATGATGGGTAGATGGATGGTCTCCATGGCTAAGACCTGTGGTGGAGAGGGACGGCCAATGTCAAACCCTAGAAGAACAGCAAGACATCTCGTATGTTGGAGGCTGGAGCTGACAAAATCTCAACCTGAGAATTTCCGAATATAGTTACAGGGAGTTGCCTGCGTAGGAGTTGTATTGGTGAGGTGAACATGGAAATGGGGGTGGAAATAAGGCTAGGAATACCTCCTTTGGTGAGGTACAGTAATACCTAAGTCGCACTGCCTAAATCGGTAGTAAAGTTGGCATGTGATTTATTGGGACGGGTGTGGAGAGGCGCCGCATATATGCAGTTGAATCAACTTTGTATGTGTTTTCCCCTTTTCTTCCCCCCATCATCTCCACATGCCTGCATTTCTATAACCCCCCCTTCCTCGCTATCTTGCCTTGTTCAAAGATTTTCGCAGGCAGTGAGTCAACCCCAATCTTTTATTCATCCACCTCTTTTTTCTGCTAATTTTTCCGCTAACAGTGTGGATGACTGATAGCTGGGATGACCACAATGTGTCGACCTGCTGCTGCCAACATGAATCCGCTCATCTTCTCACTTAAAGCCAGTTACACGACATACACACTCCCATGTATATGCAACCCTCAAATTGATACTCCTCCGATCTTAGCTTGTGCACCAAGTGTATGCACCAGTAAGCTCCACTGTCCCTTTTCCACCAGAGCCCACTGAACCTCTTCTGTCCCAGAAACACAGCCCTATCTACTCCATAGCATGAGCTATTGTTTGTTTCTCTGGTCGATCTTCAGGTATGAATCCAAGCCATAAAAACCGATTGTTGCGTGAACTGAATGATGACCCATACAGAGGTTGTCAAGATACTTGTCGACGATGACACATGTCACATCATCTCTGACTTTGGCCAAAGCAAGATGAAGTCTGAGGTCTACGCATCAGCCACCCTGTGCCACTGTCCATACATTTGAGTCCAATGCTATTTGTCCGACTACCCACAACTGACTTGAACAATCTCTTCCCATCATAGATAGTACATTACGCTGGCCAGCACCCAAACTTATGCAAGGCACTTAAGTGTCAACACCAGACATGGACATGTATGTACTCTACATTTCCTGCATGGAGACCCTTACCATGGGAGCTTTCCCCTCGTGGATGACAATGCCATCCAGCATTTTGTGTTGAGTGGGTAGTCTCTACATTTCTCTGATATTAATGGTAATGCTCCCCTCCTCAGGACCAGATGAGAACGCGAGGCCCTCACTTCAGGATTTGGGCAGTGTTTGCTGTGGTTGCATGGGGTCATTTGGCAGCACTGGGTGTCAGGAGGATTTGTACTTACAATGTGTAGTTTCTGATGAAATATGAAATGCATTATAAGACAAAAAAATGTGCTGTGAGATCTGAGCAAGCTGAGAATAAATTGTAATCACAGCAGAGGCATATCAAGACTCTCAGATAGCAAAAGGCCTCACCATGTACAAAATGTATTGTAATAATCAAGCCACTTATGATATTCACACTGAAACATCAGCAGTTTACAAAATCATTGAGCCATCAACAGCTGCTTTCACTGATTCTGTAATTAAGGAGGTATTTATGACCATCATGGTGATTACAAGGTATTATAAGGGCCTAAAATTTTTCAATTATTTTGCTGATGCCAACAAGAGTTAACAAGGTGTGACAAGGCACCAAAGTGGAGAAAGGCCCCCACCATCAGGGGCAAACAGTTTAATATGAACACCTTCAAACTTCACTGTATCCCTGACTATATCCAAGCATTCCAGATATATGGGATGACAGATTCATACAGCACCCAGATAGTAAGTCCATCCATCATATCCCCTGATTGCATTGCTCATTTGGTCATGACAGAGTGAACTTGCACATTGTCTATCTAAGATGTGGTTCAGGATGTCGACAAGAATCATAGCTTCATTAGCCAAATCACTATCAAGGAGAGCTGCGTGTGGTATTACAAGGTGATGATGGAGGCAATAAGTATGGGCCAAAGTCGGCCTGATCCTGTACCAATGCCACACCCAGACTGTGATGACAAAGGGGACACATCAGGCGACCCAAGCGAGCACTATTGGATACCCAAGGCAGCAACCATAAGAGACCTCACAAGTTGGCTGGTCGAACACCAGGGAGATCCTTCTCTTTACATGAGTGTACAATTCTTGTCTGTTCAAGTTGTTGCATGACAGATGTTTGGGCAGGGTTTCTGACCTTGTCTTATCGATCACCTATACTCACACCTCAAAGGGCAGCCATACAATGAAGAGTGCACCTTCTCAAGCCAAGAATGCAACAGTATCATTATCGAAAAAAAACCAAATGTATGATCACAACACCATTTGGTTCAGGTCCACCACATACGATGTGTGCAGGATAGAAGAATCCTGCAACCCACATACACATGTGGATATCATGGTCCTGTCCCACAAAGACAAAGTGGATGGTCGTGCACCATTTCCCTACTGGCATAGTGTTGTGCTAGGCCTGGCCCAAAGCTGGTAGCCAGCTGGTGCCAAGCCCAAAATAGCTGGGCTGGACTTAGCCATAACAATGGCCAACACCAGCCCATGGCTGCGGCTCAAGGTTCAGAATGCTGTGAGCTGTGGCTATAGCCACAGCTATTGGAGATCGAGACAGGACATTGTATGTTACATTTTTTATAAACTTGTATCAATTTACATATGAAAAAACTACTAATGATCTCTCTAAGTCTGTCAAATTGTCAATGTGGTTGTTGTTTGTCATTGGCACAGTCATGGCTTTTGCATGGTTGTGTTTTCTGAGTCTGTTGTTGTTGTGACTGAGTCGAAACAGTCATCATTGTGGGTGTCTTGACATAGGTTGTCATTGTCATGTGGGTGATGTCACTGCCCAGTCGTGTCACCACACTGTCTGAGTTGTTTTTGTTCCATAGTGGTGGTGCAGTAGGTTCACTTCGAGGTTGGGGTCAGCATTTCCCAAGGCATTGCCACTGTAGTACTATGTGGTTACCTGGCTGAACACACAGGTGTTGTCATCATCCCATTGTGTCACCACTCAGTCTATGTCATCCTGTGGTGTTGGCATAGCGAACCAGGGTTGTGGTCATGCGTGAGGCCTGGCTGACTAGCACTGACTTGGAGCATTGAATGTTGAATGTCACGGGTCACAGTTGGACATTGAATGTTGACTGAACAGTCGACTTGAACACATTGCTTGAACACTGAAGTGCTGATGCATTGACTGGGTCAGTCCGGAGCCAAACATACTGTGAAGGTTTCACAAGTGTTTGATGCCTTGCCACACAGACTGAGCACATTGGTGTCTTCCTGCACCTACAGTTGACAGCCCTGCTGTGACAACCTTGGCGACAATGACTGCAAGCACAACTTGAAGAGTGCAGCCATGATGAGGATGAGGAGAATTTAGGCCCTAGCCAAACTTGAACCTTGAATGACCATGGCAAGGACAAAGACTGTGGAAGGTACTGGCTACGACCAGCCGACTCAAAAACGACAGCCACATGATGCAATGCCGACAACAACCCTGGCAAAGACATTGAAGACAATGCATATCACAGCTGCAATGACAATGCCGACAATCAAATTCAACTACAATACACATGATGTCTTGGATTACAAAACAATCACAATGCCTGGCACTGCCATGACTTTGTCAACGACTTAGACCATGACCGCATCATCACAATAAGCTGATGACAATGCCTTGCAACACCACCACCATCCCCTTTACACAGTTGCACTTGTTTCACTCAGTTCTTCTACACATTGTCTCTGGTCATGCATCCTGAACGACAGGGCACCCCCTCGGGGGCTCCCGAATTTATCTACCCACCCGACGTCGGGCACCTAGTGCCGGTCAAAGGAAACTTGGGGGGCGAGGCAGTGGTGGCTGTCTTTCCCAACGACCCCCCACCCAGTCTCCTGTATTGTACTCACAGGAGACTGCACTCGATACCCGTCCCTTCGTTGGAGGCCCTGACCTCCCGTTGGTTGGACAGAATCCCATTGAACACGACCACCTTGGTATGCTTCTCGCTGCTGAGGAGGCCGAGCAGTCCCACATTACTATATTCATGAAGGCGACAGACTTGATGCCTGTCCCCTCCATCGACTCCTCCTACGACCGACTGGCTGATGAGGCTGTGGCTCTGGAGGGGAATCCATGCTCTGGTAACCGTTCCCTAGGCCCCCATGCAGTCCGCCTCGTGTCCATGGCAACTTTGGAGGCCAACCCCACTTCTGATCATCACATTGCTGCTGACACGCCCCCCGTTGTTTCTGATGGGACGTTCACGGCTAACTTTCATCAACCCCTTTCCACCTCGCCTGCTGGGCCCCCCTCATCTCCGAGGGCACGTTCGCGGCGAACTTTCTCGAGACCAATAGGGACTGCAGCCTCACCCCTACACAGGGTGATCGTGTCGCACTCCCTCCACTTTTGATCAACACGGTGAACACTTTTTATGCGGTCACACCCTACGCGCCTTCCGCGATGGGGTCACCCATTGATGCGAAGATTAATGAAGTATGGGAGACAGTTGAGGTCTCTGAACCAGGCACCCCGGCCCCACAACCGCGGGAGCTGGGTGAGACAGGTAACCCAGGCAACATCTCCAATTTTCTCGAAGATATACGCTACCCCCCCCTGGAGGAGGGGGCGCTTGATAACACAACCCACACACTCACCGTTCTCCTTGATAACAGTGACGTACAAGATATGGAAGATTTGGTTGAGAAGATTAAGCGTGGTCTTAGTGACACTGCGCTCGGCTTTGCGGCCTATTACCCGGGCCCGAGCTTCTGCCTGCACCCAGACAACACTTTCCCAATCGAGAACAATGTCTTGAACCGTGCCATCAAAGTGGTCCTTGTGGCCCTAGATGCTGGTTTGACGTCGTACGATAACGTCCACAATGTGCGGGGCCTTACGCACTCCTCATGGTTCTGCCTTTCACACATGCTGATTGGTGCGGTCCTACGGGGGGCTCTGCGTTCGCCTCATTACTGCCAACTGGGCCGATCCAGCCTTAACCACCTCCACGATTCCCTCCGTCTCGCACCGGGGATCCGGCGACCCACTACTCACAATCAACTGATGCATGCCATGGGCGAACAGCTTGCTCACCTCAGCGATACTCGCCCGGCATTTGAAGGTATGCACATCACAAACGTCTATGACACCGCAGTACATCACGTTGCGGAAAATATCAAAGAATACCTTGTCCAACGCGCTGTTGCCTCTGCCTCTGATGGAGACAAGCAGCAGGCAGTGCTGGAGGCTCGTGAACTGCTTCGTAAGCGGTACGAGGACCTCATGTGGTCAGACCAGGATGCGCGCCAGTCTTTCAATGAGGACTTGGTTGAACGCATTATTAATAGTTTTGAGGACGGGACACGTGACGACGTAGAACAGTGGCGCCGCCTCTGGCTCGAAGTCTTTGTCCGTACACTTAAAGGGGAAGATACCATGGATATCCGTGCCCCTACTAACTCCCAACTGTTCCGAGAGAATCACGACGCCATCTGCACCGAGATTCAACGTCGATGCCACAACATTCATTTGGAGGTTGTGGAAGAAATCTGTACACGGGTCCGCACCCACCACGCCCAAGACCTCGAAGAACAGGCAGAAGTCCTCTTCCAGAAATTGGTACACGAGGAGGCAGACAAAAAGCTGGCAAGCGAAGGATTCAATTGCGAGACGGCACTTAGGCAACGAATGCTCACGATCAACATGGAAATCGAGCAGGAGGCTCAAGATATCAAAGTGCGAAAAACTGCGGACATGTGGAACGACCTTCAGGGGTCGCTTCATAGTGGGTCCAAAGTTGATCGTTGTTGCGCAGCAAACAGTGTCATGGAGTCTCACCTTGTGAAGGTTTAGAGACTAATAGAGGTTTGTAGAGAGGAGTGCTCAAGTGTGCGTAGAGTGAACGACTTGTATTCTTAGAGGGGCTCTACTCCCCTCATTTATAGGAAAACCGGTCTCTATGGTCCACCCATGTCCGTTTGCATAAAAGTGATGAGTAAAGGTGTCCACAATATCGCGTTTTCAGTGACGCCTGATGTGAAACACCCCAGAAGTCTTCAATATCACCACGTGTGATACTGATAAGACTTGCGCCCTCCATATTGGAGTTGCGCCCACTTTGTGCGTAACGGAGTACCCTAATATGGTAATCATATGTACGATACTACTGTAATGTCATAACTGCTATAGATAAGATACGTATGTACTTATTACGTTTCAACAATCGTGACCTGCGCTTACTCGAGTTGGCGGACGCATTCGGTTATGTCATCTTCCCCAAAGGGGAGATACCGAAGCGGGCCCCTCCTATCGTGCTGGTCCCTGACTCGCAAGAACCCCCTCATGTCGACACGGCGGACAAGGAGCCTCCTTTACAGGTGCTTCCTCAGACCCCGCTCAACGACGAACTTCGGGGAGTCACCTCGTCCATGCACAACCTGGCTAATGTTATGGAGACAGAGCCTACGACTACCCAGGTAACGTCTGAGATCCCCCCCCCCTAACGACCCCCTTGCACAGATACTGGCGGGTATCACCAACATGAACAACAAGTTCGAAGGGCTGGAGGCCCGACTTGTGGCAGTCGAGATGGGCAAACACCGCCCTCCTGCCACAGACCCTCGACCCCCTCCTCCCCTCCCTATCGCTACGAAACCGGCCGCGCCCTCTCGGACTGCGGCACCATCTCACCCACAGGTTCTGTTGCTGCGTTGCACACAGGCGCCAGCGAAAGCTGCCGTGTCTGCGCAACGGAAAATTCCCATCCCAGAACAAACCCCTCTTCCTACCATTACTCTAAAGTCCCCCACACCACAGACGGCCACAGTGGATGAGCTTGCGGTGGTGGCCTCGGATCGTCTCGATGTAGACTTCCCAGAGCTACCTATGCAGATGTCTCCCCCCATAGCTGTCCCTCCCCGCGGCGGGAGGCGGCATGGACTCCGGCAGGAAGGAAACGAGTGACCCCCGCCCGGTGGGTAGTAACTCGGGACCGACCCGCACCTCCCCCCCCCAAGCCCGTACCTCGCAGACGTCTCCTCTCTTTACCAATATCACTATCCAACGTGATGGCGGCCTCACCGACTCAGTTGAGGAAGAGAGCATTCGATCTCGGTCAGGCGAAACCATAGTTATGCTCGCACGAAAGCAGCTGGAGACAGCCAGTGCACACGCACCCCCTCTCGTTAGCAGACACTGGGCTTCGACCAAGGAGACCACCGGCAATTTTATCTACAAATTTGCCGGACAGGTCGCCTTTGAGAAGATCCGTCAGTTCCAATCTGGGCTCACCCACCCTCTCGGAGGACGCGGCAAAGCGGTCCCCGGCCAAGGCTGGGCGTGGCTCCAATTTCGTAACACCCCCACGTCCCTTTCAGACGGTTCCATTCCAAACGACTCTCTCCTTACCAAGGAGGTGGTCTGTAACCCAAGCTTCCGGAAGGTCACCCTCATCCAAGATGTGCGTTGGCAAAGCATGGCCATGGTCAAGTCCAAGCCAGCTGCGACTGTCCTGGTGTGCATCCTGACCCCTCCGGAGCATTCACAAAGACCATTATGAACTCCCCAATTCACATGTTCGGCGCCCGTCACCGTGGTGTTTGCGGGCAAACAACCAAACTTTAACCAATGCTCGCGGTGTCACTTGACGGGACACTCCATGCGATCCCCGCTCTGTCGTCTCCCCCCCAACGCCGTGAAGTGCTACCGCTGTGGCGGAGCCCATCACTCAGACCAACACTCTTATCACTGCAAGGCTGGCCACAACGGCCCTTGCAACTGTCCTCTAGCTGCATCCTGTGTGGAAAGACAGGACACCATGCACGGTCTCGAGACTGCCCCAAGAAAGGCAACTTCTCCTCACTGCCGCTCGACCCCACCCCTCCCCGGGCCCTCTCTCCAAACCAGCTCCACCTTCGGATCCCACCGAGGAAGACGTACCAACACAACGCGAAGTGGCCCCCCCCCACTCACCGAATCAACACTCCCCATTCGGGTCTCAAAGAACCAATGGAGGAAACTCGCAGCTATATGTAGAAAGGAGGCTAAAGGTGTAACCTCGGGAGCCACGGCCCCGGTTACAACCCCAAAACCTCCCTCGAAACCACACTCCTACCAAGGAGTGTCCGGTTCGAGCAACTATTTCTCGGCTATTGCTGATCTCGCTACTGTTAACATCTCTGACTGGCCCTCTGACGATGCTGGGTATGATGGCAACTTCAGTGCCATCCCTGACATTACTGCGTCAGCCGAGAAAGCGACCCCTACACCACAACCGTCCCCTAATGCCAAAGTGATTCGGAGGGCAGATGGTATACAAGTTCTCAATACTACAGACCTGATCAGTGAGGAAGAGGTTGTCTCCAAGTATCCTGAGCATTTCCCGCATGACGACAAAGACAGTGATGCCACGGCCTGGGACGAGTGCTGGGGCGGATTGGAAGGAACTCCTGAGCGGGCAATCTCGGACCTTCGTGTTCGGTTCGCAGCCATGAGCGACCTCCCATTGACTGACAGTGACACGCGACTCACACTCGCTGATGAAGCAGACGAGGCCGACAAATCCGACCATGTGGCATACTTCCACACCATCGACGAGCTTTGGGGGGGAAATGGTAATGGGGACATGATAACGCCCCTCAACTACTTTTTCCACAAGCTCCCAGGAAACATCTTTTTCGCCAACTTTGTACTGCCAGAAACTGCGGAAGACCTCCTGGCTGTCCTAACCAAGCACAAATACAACATGAACCACACTTTTGTCATTCAGGAGTGCGATGTCCAGCTCGGCGGGGATGGGTCGGGACGATCAGTATCCAAAGTACTTCGGAGCGTGGCAAAGACGGACGAGGAAAAGGAGGTACTGAGTGCGATTCGCTCCATCATCGACGGCTCCATCACGGGAAGTATTGACGAGGTCGTGGCAGTTGCCAAGTGTAAGGCCCAGGCTGAACGCTTGTGCAAGGCAAACCGGAAGCTGACCTCTCCCCCTGATTGGCTTTGGGCACGCATGCTCATACGCCATGTTCAACGGGCGGACATCCACATGAGTCAGGTCTCAGAAGAAGGTATTGGTCTCATTGTCCATGCAGCGCTCCGCTTCGTCCCCTTGCTTGGGGGCCGACCCTTCGCATCTCACACACACACACACGTGCTCCGTGCCTTTTTGAAGGGAGCCGAAGACCACATCATGCAGGAGGGGGACGATGCGTGAGCACCATATCCTTGCTGCTAACATGAGGAAGATGAACGCTACTATGCATGCCCTCCTCGAAACTAATATCACTGATGATTTTCTCTTTATCTCTGAACCTTTTTTCTCGATCATTGGAAATAGGCGGTCAGATCGGAAGCGTATGGGGGAAGCGGTTCTGGGAGGGGTGTCTCACCCCAACTGGAAATGTCTTTCCCCATACACTACCGATTCTGCACCTGCCAAAGTACTTACATACATATGCACGTACGATACGAAGCGGCCCCGACACTTATGAAACGTCTCGGTTTCGTCTCATTGGGACCTTGTACGGCATAACTGCATACTTATTACAGACTTTACGGACAACCACAGTACCTTACGAGTCATAAACTTTTACCATGATGTGGAGGACGATACATGTATTAGAGCCCTTATGGCTCTTGACCTCGACTCTACCATACCTACTATACTCCTCGGGGACTTCAACCTTCACTCCCCCAGCTGGTCCCCTCCGGGCTGGTCTCCATCGAAACATGTGCGCCTGTTTGAACAGTGGGCGGCACGACAGACGTTTGAACTGCAGACCCCCCCCGGGACCATCACCCGCCTTGGGCAGGAGGGCCAACGGACTCTACCCTCGACCTGACCTGGCATAACTTCGCCGCGGTCCTTGGTAACATCCTCAGCCCCCCCACGGTGGACTGGGAAGCCTCCTTAGGGTCAGATCATGTGGGCATCCGCTCGTCTTGGATCGCCAGGAGCCACAACCATACCTCCAAAGTCGAGGCCCTCCACACGTTTAAGTTCAATCTTGATAAGGAAGGAGAGAAGCAGTGGTGCTGTGCCATTGCGAAGCGACTTCCACCGCTTCAGTCTCTCACCTCTCCCGACTCCATTGAACACTTTGCGGTCGACCTCCAACACGCGATGCATGAGGCCTGCGAAGCGCACTTGGAACACAAGAAGGCGCAAGGCTCATCCTCTCATCCTTGGTGGAACAAGGACTGCGACACCGCAGCCAAAGCACTGCGTGCAGTGTCCTCCGCCCCCCTCAAATCAGACGTCTGAACCCAAGCTCGCTGGGATATGCACCGAACCACACTACTGGCAAAACGTGCATGGGCGGATGAAGCCGTTGAATCTGGCTATGTCTGGGACGTGGCCAAATGGAGACACGGGCGAAGCATGACGGAGGTTTGCGCGCTGCGCCAATCGACCGGCTCCCTCACCAGTGACCCGGATGACATTGCCGCGCTCCTCACCAAACGTTTCTTCCCATCCGCGGACTCTCCACCCCGTCTCGAACAACATGACGACCCCCCCCCTGTTCCCCCCCGTGGGTGGATCGCGTTCACTGCCAAGGAGCTACTCGCTCTGCTGGGCAAGACGACTAACAAGTCAGCACCTGGGTCCTCCGGTATTAGCTGGGGCATGCTCAAGTCGGCATGGACCGTAATCAGTGAACACCTCACCTGGCTCACCAACGCTTGCCTGGCTACGGGCTTCCATCCTCATCTCTGGCGACACGCTCTGGTGGTGGTTATACCTAAACCGGACAAAGCTGACTACGCCATTGCGAAGGCATACCGACCCATCAGTCTGCTTGAGACCATGAGCAAACTGATTGAGAAAGGAGTGTCCAGCCGCCTTATGTTCGACCTGGACAAGCACCGTCTCCTCCCCACCACCCAGTATGGCACCCATCGCTTTTCCTCCACCATCGACGCGGGCCTCAGTCTGGTACATGACGTCGAAACTGCCCTCAGGATGAAGTTGAAGTTTGGAGCCCTCCTCTTTGACATCTCCGGGTTCTTCGACAACGTCAACAAGGACCGACTTGCTCACATCATGACCATCATGGGATTTCCCCCAGGCATGTGTGAATGGGTCCGCTCTTTCCTTTCGGAATGGCAAGTTAACCTCACGTTCAACGGCAAGGTGTCGGACGAGCAGGAGCAGGCAAAGGGTACCCCACAAGGGTCCCCAGTCTCTCCCATCCTCTCCGCCATCTACACTGCTCCGCTCTTGGCAAAGTTGAACGCCACTTCGGGCTGTTCCTTTGCCATGTATGTCGATGACGGTCTGATCACGGCACAGGGCCGAGACTGGAACACGGTCAAGGACGCCCTCCGCCAAGGGTATAGTATCTGCGACGAGTGGTTGTGTCGCAACGGTCTGGCTATCGAGCCGGACAAAACCAAACTGATCTTCTTCCGCCCCCCTAGGCAGTCTCGCCTCGACAGTGAGGACGTGCCGAATGGCCTGGAGCTCCGCATCCATGGGGCTGAGGAACAACTGAGACCGCTGGACGGGGAGGTTAAGGGCCCGGCTGTACAGCTAGAGTGCCCCCACCCCAAACCCAAGTCGCAACCTCATTCTAGGTCAAGGAGGCCCAGTAGGCACCCCAAAGGCAATCGGCGAACCCCTCACGGGGGAAGTACCAGAGCCCTGAACACCTACCGGGTCGAGGCGAAAGCTTTAGTACGGTACCTGGGGTTCTTTTTGAACCACAGGCTACAGTGGAACGAGCACGTCGATATCATGTGTAACCGCGCGCGGGCGAGTTTGAAAGCTCTGTCAGTGCTTGGAAACACACACCGGGGCCTATCCATGGCTAAGTGGCGGCTGGTGTTTAACGCCGTCTGCCTCCCGGTACTGTCATACGGGTGTCAACTGTGGATAAATGCCCGCAACAAGGTTGGGCTCATCAAGAAGGTTCAAGCCGTCATGAACGACGGTGTAAAGGTAATTTCAGGAGCCTTCAGGACGGCGCCCAGGGAAGCTCTTCACAAGCTGACCAGGGTGCTGCCTGCCAGGCTCTACTTAGAAAAGTTGACACACACTTCCACCCTTAGGTTGTACCGCGTTCCCCCCACCTCCCAACTCAGGCGCCGTCTCGGTCCTGACTGGGCGGAGGAGTCTTTGGGCGGCCCACACACCAGCAATGGTGGGGTGGTGACTGTTCCCCCGCTCTCTGGGCCAAAGAAGAGAGCTCTGCGCCCCACAGCATTGGAGGCACTAGGTGCACGGATACCCGTACAGGGTCCTCACGCCAACGTCACGGCAGTGCCCCCCTGGGAGGTTCCCAACTGGGAGGGTGCGGTGAAGCTTAAGGGGAGATGCACCTCTAAAGACTGGAAGGCGGACGTTGCGGCCCTCTACACGGGTGGTCGGCTTCGGACGCAGAGAGGGTCATTATCCAGACGGCGGCCACGATCTCTAACAAAGATTGGTTCGACGACCTTATGGTTGCCGGCACGGCTGCTGTTATGACCACCTTTGGTGGAGGCGGGGAACTTCAGAACCAGGTCCAGCAATGGTGCCTGGGGACGGAAGTGACCCAGTTCGATGTGGACCTGTTCACTCTTGCGAAAGCGGCCAAATGGGTTGAACAATACTATAGGACTCGTGCACCCCCCTCCCATATTTACATCCTGGCAGGGAATCTGTCGGCCCTGCAATCTATTTGAAATATACGTACCCTTACACACCAGGACACAGTACTTACGTTTCATCACGCGCTGACTTCCTTCTTTGCCCAGCATCAGGACGTCAAGATGTGGCTCACTTGGTCCCCCCCAGTCAGGACACGAGCCCAGTCTACCTTAGCCCGTCAGGCTGCCCTCGGCGCCTGCACTATTACCCCCCGCGCTCTGCTTTCCTCCGTTCAATCCCACCCACATCAGAAAGCAGCGGCCCGGAAGCGCACCTTCCATCTTTGGAAGATGGAGTGGCTCGAAAAACGTAGAGCCAAACCCACCATCTCGTTCGCTCAGGAATATGCGCTCACACGACCCCCAGACGGGAAGAACCACCCACTTTGGCTTGGAGTCGAGGCCGCCTCGGTCGACATCTCCCGCCACACCACCTCTACTGCCCTCCGTTTGGCAGTAGGGCACGCCTTTACATCGGACTACACCAAGCGGTTTAGGCCCGATATACCTCCCAACGAACTGGGCTGCAAATGCGGGTTTCCAGACCGCTCGTGGTTCCACCTCGTTTACGACTGCCCCCGGTTCGAGGAAGCGAGAACCACCGCTGCAGGTAATGCGCGCTGGGACAGTGTCACGTGCAGATCACGTGTCATGGCCAGTGGTGTCACCAAGCCGATGAAAGTATGATTTGCATTGCCTGTGAAGGCTGAAGACCCCCCTGAAGTGCGGTTCACTGAAGAAGAAGAAGATGAAGAGTCTCTGAGATTGGATGCAGACGAGACATATGAGGTCGCACGACTGTTGAGTACCGATGACCATTTCATTGTGGATAACAATACTGGCGATGTCATTCGTCTAGGAATGTGTCAGTCTGAGTCACGTGATTAGTCATGTCATCAGCAACCCCCAGACCACGTGGATCTGGTCTAAAGGATAAGTCACGGGGGAACAGCGATTGCCTCAGGTCGAGATATAATTCCTGAGAGGGTATAGTTGGATGCGGGATTCCCAACATGGTTAGGCTCTGTCCTGTTTAGGTTCTTTCTGATTGGAACATTCTGATGTTGCCTGATGGCTGTACTTATCATGCGCTGATGTTGCGCCGGACAATCATTGGACGATAGTGAGTCATATACTTTGTTATCACTGACTCATAGTGGGGCCTTATGCCTCATGTACTGTATGTTGCTTGGGTCGTTATCCCTGATAGCTGATTGGACGATACGATATGGTACGATACCTGTTATTCTTTGGGACTCAGATTAGGAGTCAGCCCTGTAGTGTATATAAGGTGCTCTTTCTTGATAGATGAGACCTTATCTTCGTTGTCTTAAAGTCTACCTTGAGTTTACCTTGAGAACAATTGAAGTGTTGGCTAGTTTGCCTGTTCCTCTCATCTTGTTGATCCTTGTGTGGTCTGTCCTCTCATCTCTTGAAGATCCCTGTTGTATCCTTCCAGTATAAGGCGAAGCCCTGGTTCTTTGGTTCATTTTTCGTGTTCGACCATCGTTATTCAACTGCCGTCGGTCTGTTATTTGGTTCAAGGCCATCAAGAGTTCCAAGTCGGAACAACGTTTGGTAGAAACGTTACAGACAGCTTCTCTCCGCAAGACCTAATGGGCACAGACGCCACCCTATGTGGGATGTTTTATAACTTCCTTCATACCTCCAGGGCGGCGTTTAAACCAAACGAGGACCATGATCACCGGCCCTCCAGTCAGACACAAGCAGTGCATCATACCCTCTTGCTGCCCCCACAACGCCCTCTCACCGCAATAGACGCCATCCTTGATGACTTCTATATGTCGCGGCCAGAGCACGACCATCCCCCTGACCCGGGTTGAGGTTTTCCACACTGAACCACTCAACGTAACGTCCTCTTGCGGGTAAGTTTGAGAGGTTCACTTTTTTATCTTGTTTTCTTTCTTGTCTGTTTTTCTTTTATGGACAAGTCACAATTCTGTACTCGGCTTAGGCCTTACTTTATCGCTTCCACTGGGTGGGTGCACATCCTTACCATTTTGCCTATAACAAGGCCAGCTCATTTAATTATCCTACTCTAAATACCGACTTTGTGTCACGTGACCGGCTTTGTATTATGTACTGCTCCGGGATATAAATTTTTCCAAAAAAAAAAAAAAAAGACAATGCCTTGCAACCTGGCAAGCTTGCAATGGCAACTTGGATGATCGTAGCAGTGGCAATGGCAATGGCTAAAGCGCTTGGATTGTGAAAGTGTCTTCCAGGGTAGTAGACAATAGTTACTTTTAGTATGAGAACATAGCGTTCAATTGCTCATTCTAATAAAACAACTTTTATTGCTGGTTTATTGGGATAGCCACAGCTATAGCCTGAGCCGGGCCTAAGCTGGCCATGAGCTGTAGTCATGGCTGCGGCTTGCAATTTTGAAAGCTGCAGCCGTGAATAGCCAGGCTGAATATGCAGCTACCAGGCCGAGCTGAGCTGTTACAACACTATACTGGCATGCAAGAATAATTGGAATATACCATTTCTTGGTGTGTGAGAGGACTGAAGGCCTGGGGGAGGCAGGTCTTAGCCCCCCTTTGCAGATGAATGTCCTCCTGGTCCGATGGTTTGGTTTTGACTCTGCTGATGGGCAGAGTGGTTGGGGAGCTTGGCAGCTGCACAAGGTCAGCTTTCTACCAGACACTGACAAACATGGGCCTGCATTTGGTTTTATAGATCCAAATCAAGTTCTGCAGATGGTCCATTTGGTCTCAGACTTTTCTGCCATCTGCACCAAGACACTGTTAACTGGGAATCCCATTGCCATAGATATTCCCCATCCAGATGGGGAATATCCTTTCTATCATGTCACAATGTGCATACCCATATCATCTTCCTTGTATATCTTCTCACCCTCTCCCCAGGTTTGCAGACCGCAACTTGTTTAAGCGGTACCATGGGGGGGGAATCAGACATATCGCGACCCAGAAATGCAATGAGACATGTTTGCTGACAAGCATACCTTATGGGAAGAGCCACAAGATGACAAGTTGACAATGAAGACTCTGACAAGCCGATAGGAGAGGAGGGTCAAGAGGAAGGCAATGAGAGTGGTGATGAGGATGAGGGTGATGGTGATGAAATTGATGATGATCTTGTACTAGTGGCTACTCATGATGTGGATGTCGTTACTGCTGCAGGGTTTGCAGTGCTATAATTCATTCTATTCAAGCTTCTAGAACTTGTGTGACAGTCTGACAGACAACAATGATTATAACACCATGTCATGATATGATGAGATAGACTCAAGAATGGTGATGCCTTGCAAGCCATCACAAGAAGATGGTCACCCATGATCACACTAGATTATAATATTCTGTTATATATCACACTACCTTACAATATATTACAATATGTGTTATGTATCCCCAATTCCATAATACACTGTAAATCGAATATTATTTTGCTGATCACCTTGTGTTGCAAGGTCATATGGCAGGTTGATATTCCTGCAGCCACGTGACGTAAATGTTGCTATCACATCACATGATGTCCTTACCCCTGAAATTTCAATCGTCTCCTGCCGTCTTGTTCTGTCTGTCACAAGCATGAAGCACCCCGTGAACCAGTCACCGTAACATATGATTTGATTTAATCAAATAAAATTGGAAACCATTAGCAACGATGTTTCATACAAATTTTCGCATGCCAGAGCAAGCAAGGTTTCAGTCGACAAAGTCGACAGCTCGTGTCAGATGGACTGAAGAAACTGCTGTTAGAACATGGTGCAGTGCCACAGCCTAGCATGATATGATATGCTCACGTTTCGCATGTCGAAATCTATTACTGTAAAACTATAAGTCTCTGTATTGGTACTTAACTGCTACAATCACGGTCCGACCTGATGAACTTATACGAGGCCCCTGTCACTGCTATCGTTTGCCTAGCCCGCCGAATGCATATACTATATACTGCAATAGAGCGTCCCACCTAAGTGTGGGAGACTGCATGCGATGTAAACTATAATAACGCAAATGAATGATGGGGAAAGTTCGAATCGGCGTGCAGGGCCAGCACGCGCGCACATTTCCGCTTCGCGACAACTTTCGTGACCGCCGCCTTGAAGAGCACATTGGTCGTATCGCTGGAATCTGGAGATGGGCTCTGATAGCTTTCGATAATGGAGGCCGTGACGGTGGCTGAGAACAGACCAGTCTTCGACATGTCTTGATAAGCCCCTACCCGCGTGACCTGCAAGTCCGAGTTGTGCACACGTCCTGTGCGATCCCCTCGTCTACGACATCCTGCAGCACACGCCCCTCGCCCCGCAGTATCGAACGACAGTGAATCACGCCGTGCCACAGTAGCGGTGTTCTACGCCTTCGTGGTCGCAAACGACGGCGAACGTTACTGTGGATGTGGACGATCGGCGAGGTTGCATACAAGGGGATAGTGATCACCTCAATGCGATCGAGGAGCGTGTGGATCATCTCCTTTTGCATCCACTCGGTCTCTCCATTTCGTTCGCTAATCCCCAATATGTTGAAAATTTAACACAGACATGCTAGCAGTTGTAGTTTGGGAGGATAGCGCTGACCACGACATGGGTTGTGTCAGTATGTTGGGACTGCAGCGTAAGTCACTTAATGCTCAAACGGGGAAAGGAGACGCGTTGATAGAACCTTCTTTGCTTTGACATCAGTGAGCAGAGCATATAGTAATTGCTTTCTCCACGTTGAGTACGTATACGCACACCGAGTCGATCTGTCCATTATCGGAAGGCAGCGCTCGCATAATGGTGCGCGAGCCAGGGCAAAGAGCTCAGCACGTCGCGCTCTGGCGGGGAAGGAGAGTGAGTTATCACTCCTGTATCCAACGACATGACAGGTACTGGGCGTACTGGTGTTGGGAACGTCCTCGGCGACTTCGTGAAGCACCCGTGAGGAGGAAGCCCCGCTCGCGGGGAAAAGATGGTCGCGGAATTCGTCGAGCGCGGGAAACTCGGCGAACGCGTGGATGAATCGCTCTGAGAATTCGAGCACCTCTCCGATCCGCTGGCAGCACGTCTTCTCTCCATTCTTGTATTGGCTCATCAACCGGAGATCGCTTTGTGGATGGCGCGTGAGCGGCGCGATGTTCTTGTGTGTTTGCCGTAGTCTATTGCGAGCCGCGGCGACGGTCTGTGCAAGCGCCCGCATGTTCGAGGCTGCTTCGTTGTTGTGTCTAGTGCTTGGTACGGGTGGTGGAGGTGGCCTGCCGGACGAGGCGAAAGAGGTGCTATGGTGTGGGCGGGGTTGGGACTGCGTGTGGTTGTGTTCGGTCGCGAGGAGTCTGGAAGCCTCTTTGCACGCGTCGCGGATGTGCTCCCACTGAAGCTGAAGCCTGTCGTCGGGAGTAACTCGGAGCGAGCGGCGGATGACTTTGAGATGACTCTCCTCGGCGAAAAGCAAAACGTTGACCTCCTTATAATATACGTCGATCGGTCAGAGACGGTTTCAAGTCGGTGCGCGTGATCCGTAGCTGTGAACGGATGAGCCTCGAGAAAAACAGTCGGTTGATTATCGGCGGCTTACCGTCCCGGATTCTTCTCGCGAGGAAGCTTGGTTGGCCTTTCGCGGAAGGTTTTGCGCTGTCGACGAACCGCTCACGCAGCCTGAACGCCGAGATCTGGTGGATCCGGTCATCGAAAAAGCGGACCCTCGAAAGCAGCACATTCGCCGATTCGCTGGCGACCTTTTGCGCTAGGTGCGTCAGAGTCACGACCCGGGAACACTCGGCGTCAAGTTGGCCCAGGTAGTCACTGAGTGCCTGCTTCGTCTGAGCCTGGATTAAGGTCGAACTGCCAGCGGGATGGAAGACTTCCGCCAAGATGCTCCGGATCTCGCATAGGTTCTGAGGAACTGGCTGGGGCCCAGGTAGAGGGCTTCAAACTGCAGAGTACGTGAGTTTGTATCTCCTGAGGTGGTGACTTTGCACTTACGGCATTGTGAGTCTGCCCCGCTGCAGCGGGGTTTCTCCGCATAATGGAACGCAAATGGGCTTGAATATTACGCCCGCTGGAGCGTAGGGCATCCGAGGTTAAGTGAATCCATCTCCTCCACTTGCAGGAGGAGGTGCTAATTTTCGGAAAATGGCAACGAGTCGCAGTGCGTAGCGCGTGAGCGAGTCGAGTCAAGATACTAGGGGTTATCTAGTGGTTATCTACAGTTGAAGCTTGAAGCTTGAAGGTCTGTTCATCACAAATCGGATGCTGCTTAAATAATTCGTCGGCGATGTCATATCCACAAGCTTGGGATTCAGAGGATCGAGATGAAGTCAGAATGGAGGACGGTCGAGAACTGGGGATGACATCGATGATGAGGATGATGTAGTGGTCCGAGCCATAAACGCTGCCCCGTCTTGGCATACTGATTTAGCTTCGGTGTCTTTGCTCCGGCCGAGAAAAACTTCTCTTATTTTTCCCGCTCTCCAAACGCTTTCGGGATCTCATCCCTTCACAGATAGACTCAATCCTCGACCAACTTCTTAAGGGTTCTCGACCCCTTTAAATTCAATGGCATCGAGATCCAGAGGTAATAGATTGATGGGGTGCATCATGCACCAAGGAGGATTGAGTCAGGCTACAACAATCGAGATTGCATACCTTCGGTTACAGTAAGTGTCAGATTTGGTCGGAAATTCGGTTCCTCAGTCAATTTCTCTCAGCATAAAACTTAATACAGGATCCCCACGGTGAGACCCGCTTCTGCCTCCGACCTTCGCGTTCCTTTGCAGAAATGCCATACAAAAAAGGTTCTCACATTGTTCTGGTCCTTACTCTGCTCGGACTTTCTTCTCATCCTCGCGGATTCGTTATATCGTGGACATCGCTTCGGTGTCTTTCCTGTAATCATGCACTACCACTGTGTCTCTATACTCTGTCCTTGCCGCTATTCCTCTTGCCAGCCTTGCGAAGCCCCTCTCACCACGTTCACACACCAAGCACTCCCGAAACGTCGTTTTGAAAGTCCTGGAGAGATTGGGCTCCCCGCCTTCCGTTACCACAATATTTTGCTAAAGCCACAAAGTGAGAACGCCTTGATCAAAGTACTCTACAAGGACCAGCAGCGCGGGGATCCAAAGCATGCCCCCTTCATTCCTTTCCTCACACACGCACTCGCATGTACCACTGCTCCGGGGCAGATATGGAGCATACGTCTCCAAGGAGCAGGTCGCTCTGCATAGAGAGACACATGAGCTCGTTAATTAATTCCTGGCTCGAGCACCACGGGATACCTTCCTCGGTCCGTTCGTTTTGACATACGGCGGCAACTCACCGATGCTCAGAGGCGTGTCTGTGACCCAAATCAACGCTCTCCTGCCTCCGAGTCGCCCGACTTCGTTGTGGTGTTCTCCCAATAGTATGGCGATTGGCGGTCCTCTCCTCGATTGTTCGTCTTTTAAGCAGACAAATTTGCAGATTGTGTCGAGCCCCTGCTCGGCTTCCTCAAACCCTCGGCTGTCACTGTCACCACGAGTGGCTCGAATCCGTGCTGCAACACCAATGGTATCCTGTACGTTCCATCGGACTTGTTACTTCTTCACTGTCAATGATCCTGGGCTCCATAGGGTACGGTGTAAGGCCAGCCCGAGCGTTGTGCCTGAATCCCTCTATTTCTCGTATTGTGATCATTCATCTACCTCGTTTCCCGAGCCCGTCTTGTTTTGCCTACCTTGGCATATGCTTTTATTCCTTTTACGAACCCTCCTTTTGTCCCTCCCTTTTAGCTTAGGTACTATCTTCTGTACTTAAACCGGCATGTTTCCAGGAAATAAAGGAGAATCGTTTTCCCCCCGAGTTAGTATTCGCGTTTTGTATTCCCTTCGTCCCGAGAGTCAGGCCGCCGAGGCACTTGAAGGACCAGTCCTGTCACCCACTTTAACCTCTTACCTCCCCCCCTTTTGGAGTTGGATCACGCTCTGCCACATGAATCTCACGCACGCACTTTCGAGCGCGTACAACGGGTATTAAGATGCCTGACGTTGGCATAGTATTCAGGGGGGGCTTTGGGAATTAAATAGAGTTTACATACTTCGCCATCTAGTGGCTGAATAGGGGACTCGGGACTAGCCACTCCACTGGCAGACGGCACTAAGATCACCTCTTTCTTGCTCGTAATCGCATTGACTTGTTACGAACGATATACAGTCGAAGCTCTCCTAACCCATACCCCCTCCAGACACGCCAAAAGCTATGGGTTTTGAGGGATTATGGGGTACAAGAAAATTCATTTTATTATGTACTTTAGAAATCAGTAAAAATCAGTAAAAATCATTAAAAAATTATAGCATGTTCGGGTGCTAAGATATAATTTTTTTTTAAATGCACTTCTAGAATGTGATGATGTAAGTTATATACAAGAGAAAAAATACACTTGATGTTACGTCACAGCAGGGATGTTCAGCCGACTTGGCTTAAGGATCCTGAGGACGCTGAAGAAGCAGAGGGGTGGTTCAATATCAGAGTACTAAGCGCAATGTGCACTTAGAGAGTTACTGTGATAGAGTTGTACTAAGAACACCTCGAGGGACTTATAGCAAAGATACAATGAGAGGGGATAAGGGGGAGAGGGGTGCAAGTAGTGTTGAAAGGGTTCCTTGGTGAGAGTGTAGCGTTATCACCTAACGCTGGCCTGACTTAGGCAAATTGTAGAGGCGTGACAAGAAGAGCCTATGTAGCGGTTTGTTTGTACACCAAATCGACAAGGATATTGGGTATGTAGAAGTAATCACAGGGGACTATGTCCACAAGGATGAAGAGTGAATAGCGATCACTTAGTACCCGAAGTACTAGTATACACGAAGAGAAGTGATAATTCGAGAAGACCAAGCTAGGGAGCTATGGTCCAAAGATAGAGACTTATATACAGTTACTCGCTGGCTTTAAAGCGCAGCTTAGAATCAAACCCTAGTACAACTATACTAGTAGTGAGTCATTGTCCGTTCTAATAATACCTGAAACACCGGTAATTCCAAAGACCGGCGACACGTAAGTGTCCATGACTAATATATGCTTACTATTGTAGTCATAACCGAATAGTAAGCAGTCCGAAACTCCGAAGTACTCGTCATCCTTTGAAGTCAGCAACAAAATGATGTCAACGTGACAGAGAGGGTGATAAGTGAGCCAGAGGCGAACTTATCAGACTGATGATGAGCAGGGGTGTTTGATAGACAGAGACTAATGCTGTAAGATACAAGAGAAGTCAAGTCTGAGGATACATGCTACTACAGACGAGATTTTATAGTAAAAGAGAACAATAGAGTCATGACAACAATTAGCATAACGAGAACAATAAGAGTAACGAGAACAATGGGTCACAGAGAACAATGGGCTACTGCGCACTGAGTCACAACGGCGTGTACAGTAGCTCTAAATATAAAGAACAATGGTGAGCCAGTCAACCAATAGGAGTAAGTAGATCATGTGATGTGAGAGGTGATGTAAGCGTAAAAGTAAAAAGAAAAAGTTTAACTGTCATAACACTTGTGTGATGAGTGTCTCACTGTTTAATCGCAACAGCAAGACCAAGGATCACAAGGAGCAGGGTGGCTAACATCGAACCAACAAGGAGATAAAACAGGGACAGGGAACAATGGACCACGAGTAACAAGACAAGGATGAGGAACAACCCAATAGTGGGAAGCTGCTCAGAAGACAGGAATGTACAAGTGGGATGTCGCAAGTGGACAGTCTGAGGGACTGTCCATTACATTGCTCCAGCTTATATACCTGAATACATGGTCTGTGCATACTTTAGGGGAGGCCCAACTCCAATCCATGGGTGGGCCCATGGAATACTCTAGAAGCATTCTAAAGATAGCATGGAATGTGCTGGAAGGTTTCTAAGTATATCGTCCAATAGCATTAATCCCTGACAAGCACCACTCATCAGGTGATTGATCAACAATCTTCGTTTACCGATCAATGGACTTTGTTTATCAATCAACAATCTTTTGTTGATTGATCAACAAACAAGTCATGTGAGGTCATCTGTTACGTCCCGGGTCATAGTAGGTATCTGACCTAACCGATAACCGAGGGGGCGTGATCAAAGGGGACGATTACTCATTCTTACGATGTGGATTACTGATACTCTTACTGTACGATGACTGAGGATTACTGTACAATGACTGAGGATTACTGTACAATGACTGATGGTGTAGTAGTTGTGGCGTTAGTATTAGTGGACGTTACCCAGCATTAGTAGTAGTGGCTGTATCGCTGACGAAGGCGTACAGTCAAGATAGGATATAAGGTGGCTGTCGACTGATGTAGTCGACGGCTTGACTCTCTTGTACCATTATCGAATCTAGTCGGGGATTCTCTCTCTCTCCCGCCTCTGTCATCGCTCTCTTAGGAAGGCTCTTTCAAGAGTCCTTGGGACAAGTCACACCTTCGTGTGTTGACGCACGTTGCTAAGTCACGTTATTCGCCATCGCGTGAAGGGTCTAAGTCAGACCACAAACATAACATTAGAGTCAAGCTCCCTTCACACGCCGTGGCGCCGATCTCCACAAAGGACGGTTGGGACTTCCAACCCTTCATCATCAATTCTAGGGAAAGAGACGCCCCCGCAAGATACGTCATCAATCGAGTCCGTTGGAGGACAATTCCAGACGACAGACGAAGTGGAGTACTAGATCACTTCAATACCGGTTACTACGCCGAAGCAGCCACAGCCCAACGATTTCACCCTATTATCTTCCATCACGGAAGGTGTTGTTGGGTAGAACTCAGGTGGAACCGAACACAAGAGTACTTTGAAGCAGCCAGACCAGCCAGAGACGATCTGAACTGCAACATTCTACTATCAGAAGCACGAGACGTCGAAGAACAAGGAATAATCGACGGAGCCCCAGAGGAAGAGACACACGAGGAGCCTATATCCCCAGAACTCCAACACCGAACACCCGCAAGGTCGGACACTAGTCACACAAGTGAACGAGCACCGACGCCATCAATAGCCGAAGAACCAGAACACATCTACGTTCAAGAGGAACCAGCGTTGGAAACAATCATCCAACAAACAGCTACGTTACATATCCCAGATCCAATCCGTATGGCTACTCAAACCCTCACGGAAGAGCCAGCACCACTAGTGATCGACGAACGAATGGGTCATGTGGTAAACATGAACCCAGCAGATTTACAAGCTGCACGAAGGGCCATGGGGCCTGATGAACCAGACCAACCAGGGGGTTTCGATTTCGATTACGACGAACCACCCCCTCAACCATACGAGCAAATCAACAGAGGAGATGGGATACGAGGATACCCATACAGACGACAACATGAAACCCCACCACCACAAGGAGGAGGAGGGGGACCGCCACCACAGGGAGGAGGAGGACCGCCACCAGGAGGCGGAGGACCGCCACCAGCGGGAGGACAACCACTTGGAGGAAACACTACGGACAAATTCATAGGAAACCCTCCAAGCTCCTTCAATGGGGATCGCTCCAAAGTAGAAGGCTTCATCCTTCAATGGGAAGTCTACGCCGGAGTAAACGCGAGTCACACAGCCATGAGGAACAAGTATCAAAAAGCTATGTTGTTTCTCACATACGTCCAAGGAGACCTGGTTAATGCCTGGGTCATGTCAGCCAGTCAATGGCTAGTTCGGGAAGTAACAAGAGGTGTCAGTCAATTCGACAATAGGCTGTGGAATAACATTCTACAAGCCTTTCGAAGACAATTCGCCGACGTGCTCAGCAAGGAACGCGCTCAAGCACAGCTCGACGCCGGGATACGGATGAAGGAAGGAAAGATCGACGACTACATTGCGCTATTCGAGCAATTGGTTCGATATGCAGGATACAACATTAACGCCGAGCAAACCCTCAAGTACTTCATAAAAGGGTTGCCAAGGACATTGTACGAAGCCATGTACCAACACGATGACCCAAGGACATATGAAGAATGGAGAGCATCGGCTCTCAGAAGGCAACAAAAGTGGATCCATATGCAGACGGTGCGCGGAAACCTTGACATGTTCAAGGGCTCTAACAAAAACCACGTGGGGGCACTATCAAAATTGCTCGCCCCACTACCACACCCAGACGCAATGGACACGTCAGCAGACCGAGTCAGAGGAAGACTCACGGGTGCAGAAGACGTACTTAACACCCCACGACCTCCCTTCCCACCAAGGGGAGGATATCTTCAAAAGCAACAAGGAAGAAGACCCGACTTTAGTCAGGTCCGTTGCTACAATTGCGACAAAATGGGGCACATCAGCCGAGACTGTCGCCAACCACGATGAAACAAACGTCAACAAATAAGAAGCACCGAAGAAAGGCCGCGAACTGACGAAGACAAGGCCGACGACTGGCTGAGAGGAGTAGCCAGCGAAGGAGACGATGTGAAGGATCTCATCTTACAAAAGTTGATGGGAACGGATTTTTCAGACGCCTGAACCCGACGGCCTGGGTGAGGGCACTCCATTGTAATTCTGTGTACATCATGCGCTACCGTTCTATGCGAATTCCAGTTCAACTACACACACGTTACAACACGGCCGAGATAAAAGCACTAGTGGACTCAGGAGCCACCGATAACTTTGTGAGCGGAAGCTTCCTCCAGCGAATGGGGATAAAAACACGGCTGTTAGATACGCCAAAGCGAATCTACAATATCGACGACACGACAAACAAAGCCGGATCCATAACCCATTATGTCATTCTCCGCGTCAATGTGAACGGGAATGACAAAGAAATGCGGTTCCTGGTCACTAACATAGGGAAGGAAGACATACTGTTTGGATACCCATGGCTGGCAGCCTACGAACCCCAGTTCAATTGGAGGAAGGGACGATCGATCAAGCGCATCTCCCAGTCACGATCAAAACAATCAACGTAACCGACAGGAGAAACGTGCTAGCCTACTTACTAACAAAATCAAAGAAGCACGTCGTCGAACAACTACAAGACGAAGAAACACGAGGACGAAGGGTTATGATCCCGCGGTCGAACATGCAATTGCGGCCAAACCCTTGAAAGAAGAAAAAGCAGTACTACCCCCGCAATACGAAAGGTTTAGGAAGGTGTTTGACGAAGAAGCATCCACGAGACTGCCGGAAAGACGGCCCTGTGATCACGCAATCACCCTTCAACCAAACGCACCAACATCAATCACATGTCGACTTTACCCCATGACGCAGACAGAAGACGAAGCTCTAGACGCCTTCATCGACGAACACCTCAAGAAGGGATATATCCGACCTTCACAATCACCCTATGCGTCATCCTTCTTTTTCATCAAGAAAAAGGATGGAAAGCTTCGTCCGGTCCAAGACTATCGCGCAATAAACCGATGGACAGTACGAAACCAGTACCCGCTCCCACTAATAACAGACCTAATGCGCGACCTGGGAGGAGCGGTCATATTTTCAAAATTCGATGTCAGACAGGGGTACAACAATATTCGAATCAAAGAAGGAGACGAGCACAAAGCCGCGTTTAAAACGCGAAGAGGACTTTTTGAACCGACGGTCATGTATTTTGGCCTTTGTAACTCACCGCGACCTTCCAGGCGTTCATGAACGAGATATACCAACCCGTCATCGCTAAATTTGCAACGGAAGGCACGCACATACGAATCTACATGGACGACATTGCCGTCGCCACCAATGACTGCGGCACTTTCCAACGCACAAGTGAAGCACACACAGCCGCCGTTTTGGCAATCCTTGAGGTCGCGGCCGCCCATGACCTGTACTTCAAACTATCAAAATGCGCATTTCACATTCCATCTATTGATTACCTGGGGGTAATCCTTGAAAAGGGGATGACGCGCATGGACCCAGCAAAAGTCTCGGGTGTCCACAGTGGCCAACACCAACAAAAGTCAAAGACGTACGCAGTTTTCTAGGTTTTTGCAATTTTTACCGTCCCTTCATTCGAGGATTCGCCCATATCGCCAAACCAATGAACGAGCTGACGAGGAAGGATGTCGAGTGGCACTGGGGACCAGCCCAACAAATTGCCTTCGATACACTCAAGACTCGTATCACAAGCAATCCGATCCTCGCTCACCCAGATCCAAAAGAACAATACGACCTCGAAGTAGATGCATCAGGATTTGCGGTCGGGGCAGTCCTCATGCAAAAGGGACCCGAGGGTAAGAAACATCCAATAGCGTTCTATTCGGCCACCCTCAACGAGGCCGAACGAAACTACGATATATACAACTTGGAACTACTGGCCATTGTAAAGGCGTTGAGGAACTGGAGATACCTATTGGTGGGGTCGCCACATAAGGTCAGAGTCTTCTCGGACCATATGAACCTACAATACTGGCGAGACCCACAGAAGATCAGTCGAAGAGTAGCTCGAGAAGTACTGGAACTGGAAGAGTACGACATCGAGATACACCACCTCAAAGGACGAGCCAACGGTAGAGCAGACGCGTTGTCCAGAAGACCAGACTATGACACGGGAGAAAAGGACAACGACCGAGTCACGGTGTTACCAAACAAAATATTCATACGAACAATAATGGGATTATGCCAACCCCCATCAAACAAGACGAAACTCGGATCAAAGCATGGGTAAACCCCCATGAACTCAAGAAGATAGACGGAGTATGGTTCAAGAATGGAAAAGTGGTGGTTACCACAAAGAGGGATGAGGAACTAAGGGGAGTCATAAAGCAATACCATGACGCATTAACGGCGGGTCACCCAGGGATAGCAAAAACACAAGAAATGCTAGCTCGACATTACTGGTGGCCAAACATGAAGACGGACGTTATGAACTACGTACGAGGATGCGCCGAGTGCCAAAGACATAAGGTCAACACTCGCCCCACCAAGGCACCATTCGAGCCTATCTATCCTCAACCAGGAGCCACGCCATTCGAAGTGATAGCGGTGGACTTTATAACTAAGTTACCTCCATCAGACGGATATGATTCGATCCTGACAATCACAGACCACGATTGTTCCAAGGCGACGATATTCATACCCTGTCAAGAATCGATGTCAGGAGAAGAAACTGCGATGTTGTACGCCCAGAAAGTACTCCCACGGTTCGGACTCCCAAGCAAAATAATCAGCGATCGAGACCCTCGGTTCGCGGCAAAGTTCATGAGGGAACTATGCAAAACTCTCCAGATTCAGCAAAACATATCGACGGCCTACCATCCGAGAACAGATGGACAATCAGAACGCACCAACCAGTGGTTGGAACAATATCTACGACTATGGACCAACGAGAAGCAAGATAACTGGGCCGCACAGTTACCTCTAGCAGAGTTCGCCCATAACAATACGATAAGCAGCACTACAAAACAGACCCCGTTTTTCACGCTAATGGGGTATCACCCTCGAGATAAATGGGCGTCAGGGACAATCAATCTACCCAGTGTATCCACCAGGTTAGAACAACTGATGGAAGCAAGACGGAGCGCGCAGGAAAACATGATAAAAGCCCAAAAGTCGTGGGTCAAACACAAGGATACGCCCAAATACGCTCTAGGAGACCAAGTATGGTTAGATGGGCGCAATCTACGAACCAATCAACCAACGCCCAAACTTGCGCCCCGAAGACAGGGCCCGTTGAGGTCGTACAGGTGATGAGCCCTGTGAATTACTGGCTCAAACTACCCCCGCAGTGGAAGATACATGACGTGTTTCATACAGATCTGCTGACGCCTTACAAAGAAACACGAATGCACGGCGTAAACTATCTACGCCCGCCACCCGAATTGGTTGAAGGCGTGGAAGAATACGAGGTCGAAAAGGTGATAGACTCTAGAAGGTCGGGTCGAGGGCGTAAACTCCAATACCTCATCAAGTGGAAGGGATACGCGGACTCTGAAAACCAGTGGGTGCCATGGAACGACGTCCATGCGGAAGAGGAGATAAGGAAGTTCGCACGCTTGAACCCGAAGGCTGAGACTCACATAAAAGCAGCCTTGACAGGACCATCTACTCCATCACCCTTCCACTCCTCTTACTCAATGGCTCATGTCCCTCTCACCATTGTCAACCTTGACGAGATCACCATCCCCTTTGTCGACACACTCAACACCTACGATGGCAATAACAACATCGACGACCAGTTCTGCTCAGCCATCGAGCACGTCAGAGTCACAGCTGAACAGATCAAGCCGCCCGAGACCTGGCCGAGGCTCGCAGGCGATTCCCTACACCCGCAAGCGGAAGAATGGAGGACGATGAGGCGGGAATACGGCCTATTGAAGGAGGTAATGACAGCATGGAGGACGGATCAGGTGGTGAAGAGGACGGCAGCGGAGAGGAGGATGAGGATACATCTATTAACGAGGCGAGTTTCAACCAGTCCGCCAGCTCCCTCACTACCACCGTCATCGGTAGCAACCACACCTCCGCCACCTCACTCGCCACCGCTGTCGATAACGCCACCGACAGTGAAGACGAGGACGACAGCAGCGACGAGTCCTACCACGCAGCCAGGGTCGTCTGCATCCAGTGCGACAACCCTCCAAACTACTGCCACTGCGCTCCCCTCCCTATACCTCACCAAGTCCGCACCATTGCCGAAGAAACCGAGGATGAGACGCACCGATCACCTCCAGTTGCTGTTGTCTACGGACCAACGGCGGAGCAGGGATACGAAGCGCGCGGTCTACCCCCCTATAGGGAAGAACGCGACCCATCGCCCGTCACTACGCGCCGAACGCATGCGACGCGACTCCCTCTCCGTCCCATATCGCCTACTCCCGGAGGGTTCATTCTCAACAACGGGATGAACTGGGTCCCGATGATCATCGAGCACGAAGGACGGAGAATTCCCGCCAAGTACGTACGAGTGCGCATGCTCGACAACCCCGAGGTGTTCGGGACGATGGGGAGGTTTTCCCCCATCTATCGAGCCGACATCCACGCCGAACCCTGCCGAGATATGGGCCCTGCAGCTGAGTACAACCGTGAAGAGCTCGGGTATTTCCGCGCTGACTTCCGTGGGAAGCGACAGGTAGACGAAGCACTTGCCCGGCTGGGGGATATCTCCCTCCAAGCTGAGGTAAGACGCTACCGCGCGTCCATGGAAGTCATCGCTGAGCTCGAACGAGCAATCAAAAGCTGGAGGACGACATCTTCGTCCATATCGACAGAGCTATGCAGTCGTCGAGAAGGTTAGGGCGCGCTCATGCCCTCAAACGAGTACGTGACGAACACGGGTCGGACGTCGGACTTACCACAGTAACGAGTTGGGTTGTGGAGCGTGGGCGCTCACCCTTGTAAAGGGGGTGATGTTACGTCCCGGGTCATAGTAGGTATCTGACCTAACCGATAACCGAGGGGGCGTGATCAAAGGGGACGATTACTCATTCTTACGATGTGGATTACTGATACTCTTACTGTACGATGACTGAGGATTACTGTACGAATGACTGATGGTGTAGTAGTTGTGGCGTTAGTATTAGTGGACGTTACCCAGCATTAGTAGTAGTGGCTGTATCGCTGACGAAGGCGTACAGTCAAGATAGGATATAAGGTGGCTGTCGACTGATGTAGTCGACAGCTTGACTCTCTTGTACCATTATCGAATCTAGTCGGGGATTCTCTCTCTCCCGCCTCTGTCATCGCTCTCTTAGGAAGGCTCTTTCAAGAGTCCTTGGGACAAGTCACACCTTCGTGTGTTGACGCGCGTTGCTAAGTCACGTTATTCGCCATCGCGTGAAGGGTCTAAGTCAGACCACGAACATAAA
>WITN01000255.1:0-104906 GCA_015025155.1 Lactarius quietus
CTGTATATGTGCTTGAAACATCAGCAATAGTCAGTCTTGTTGGGATTTGGACTTACAAAGGTCATGTTCATATCCTGCAAAGACATCCAGGACTTACCATGCTTACTTCAGTTGAATGTGGTATTGATAGTGAGGATCCTGTAGAGTATGCTTACCTGTATATATATAGGCTGTAGTGTAGTGTCTAGTGGTTTGCAGGCCTGGCTCGGCCTGAAAGATGCTTGTACGGCTCGGCTGTCGGGGGCTTTAGGCCCAGAAATTTCAATGCCTGAGCTTGAACACAATGGCCTCAACATCTTAGGCTGGCTATGGCCTCCAAGACTCGGCTAGCCGAGGCTTCTCAGCACCTTCCGCCAATGTTAGAGATGGTGTTGTGGGCTACAAATATCCTCGACATTTGAGAATAGCCAATCCGGCACACCAATCTGCACCGTGCCTGCAATGAAAGTAGCGAAACTTGGGAGAAGAACATAGGGCGGAGAGGAATGTTCATGTAGTAGCAAAGCTCAAAGTCACCAATCAGGATAGTACACACGAATGCTGAATGGGGGAGGAGGAACATCAATAAGGTATAAAATTACAGGGAGTATTTAGAGATGCAGCGATAAGGAGAGCGAGGATGAAAGCCCAGATAAGGAGCTCTGTGTGCCAGATTTCTATGGTGGGCATTGGCGGCAATACCGAAGCCAAATATGATGACTTTGAAGACTGTTAGTACTTGTACACGCTAAGTTTTTATATCTAATAAATGCACAGAAGATAGTGAGGTACCACCAAGTGGGGACCTCCTTGTACATGGACATGAGGCGAGCATGGATATCCGGCTGCCAATGGGCCCAATTCAAGATCTGTTTTCAGTGGTAGGTTAAGGTGTGTATAATGGTAGAAGTGATTGCAGGCCTTGCAGCAAATGTGAGACTGTAGGCAATAGCGAAGGTTCAAGTTGTGGAGATGAAAAGGGGACTGTAAGCTTTGTACTAAGCTGAAGGTGGTATCATCATTGATGATCCATGAGATGTTGTATGGGCTTCTGGTATTGTCAAAGGATTGTGAGGAGACAATGGGCAAGAATGCACCATACCAGGTGGTGGTGTACTGTGGGGAAGTGGTCACAAATAAGAAATGGAGACTCAGAGACGATGCCGCATAGAACTCACATAAAGAATAAGGAATAGGAACCAGGAAAAGAATATGACACTGATACCATTGTTGGCAGCTGCCCACCACAGGATGGGAAGAGGAGAACCGGTGAAAGCAGTACTTTGACCCCAGGCAAACCTAAGTACACCCATGGGCCATGGCCAGACTGCATGTGACAGCGAACGTTTGGATGAGCTTGACATTATTTGGCATGATCCATCAAACCTACGAGAAGCTGGAGAGGGCAGTGAACAGATGAGACGGCAAGACATCTTAGGGGTAGTCAGAACTCAGAGGTAGGCTAACAGATCAAGAGAGACAAATGTACTGTAAAAGAAGTAGCCAATAAAGACAAATGTGAAAAAGCATCTACACGAGATACCACCGAGTCTCTCAGCACCAGAAGTCTCTAGAGAGTGCAAGGTGTTGAACATAGCAACGATGCCAAGATTGCTGGGCCAAATAATTGACAGTGGATTGATGAGGAAGGGCTTTGTAGATGATATAGAGACTGATCAGTTGCGTCGACATCACCAGAAGCCTTTGGTCAAGTCTATTCCATAAAACGATTTAATCCGATATCTTGAAGCTCAGATCTCGCACTACTCACATGCAAAGCTAGAACTCTAGTTGTAGAAGAACTTTTGAACAGCGAAGATGTTGGTCTAAACATGGCATGAGGAATACTCCAATTGGCTACATATGTGGTACCTACGGCGTCAGTGCGACCTGAAGCAGAAAAGAGCGGACCTAGGTGAACCGGAACGCATAACGAGGGCAATTGTTGCTATGACACAATGCAGATCAGAATACAAATCATCTTGAGAAGTGAGAACTTGGAGTATTGAGTAGTTTTCCAAGTTCTTGAGTTGTGAATCACTGAGCCTAGGACGCACAGCCCCAAGAATCGAAGCCCGGGACGCAGGACCATGGGAGCCGCATGCCAAATTTGAAGACTGGGCTGTGAGCCCTACCAGGACGCATCCATGTCCCATCTTGTCCCAGTCTTCAGATGGCCGTCTTAGTCCGGCTATTGGCTTTCAAGCTGGGCCTGCAAACCACTAGTAGTGTCTTGATGCTATTTGCTGTAAATAAATATCATTTGACCATCATTAGGTGAAATTGTAAGAAGAGACACATAGTAGATAGCACACTAAAAGAAAGTAATTGGATCTTGAAATGAAGGGCTGTTCTGATGATACAATCAGCTAGGCTGCTGTAAAACATTGACAAGAACAGGATTCTCCACAACAACCTGTTTATGTGCCTCTCAAGTACAATCATTCAAAGGATCTGACAGAGACTTATTATTGGTTAAGCACAATGAACCAAAAATACCTACTCAACTAAATATTCCAATGAAACAACACACCAAAGCCCTGTAAACTTTAGTGTGAACAGGATTTGCCACAACAACTTGTTTGTGTTCCTCTCAAGTGCAAATGTTCTGATCAGGTATCAGAACCCAGTGAACTTTAGTAATTATACTACTCACATCACCTTACTTGCATATACGTGTCTGATTTGATACAATTTCTTCCACAGAACACTTTTTTGAAGCCACTCCAAGTCATGTGAATTTGGACTCAAGCAGAAAACATCACGAGCACAGGCCTTGCCGAGTTCAGGGTAATCCAGTAATGTGGTGCAGAGGGAGTACTTGAACAAAGAGATGATAAGCCAGGTGTCGCAGATCAGTGAGACGAGGGCAAACCAAGAGTTGAAATTCAAGTGGGGGCAACAAACACCGAGAGTGTGGGGGACATGGGGGCTACAGATGCCAAATGCGTAGGGGCCACAGATCTGGCAGACCAGTATTTGATGACACCTGTGAATCTGTACCAAGGAATAATATATAAATAACATTCAACCCTGTTGCAGTCAAAAGGGAAGCACTCACATCTGATGGCCCTGCAACACCAGCAATATTGGAGCAGGCATCGCCGGGCGAAGACATTGTAATGGAAGAAGCCAAGGAGCTTGAAGCTGGCAAGGTGGTAGTCAAAGATGAAGACATAGATGATGATGACAAGCTGAACACCATCGAGAATGCCATTCAGGTGACTGAAGCAGAAGAAAAGGCCACCATAGAGGGCGGCGATCTCGGCATGGCACGTCCTCAGAGTAAATAAACATTCAGGACTGGGATGGCTTTGACACTCACTATTCTCAAGTAGCAACACCGAGCTCTGACCAGAATGATCGTGATCGTGTTGAACTGCAGCGTGATTGATATATGGTTCACTGAACAGCGCTTGCGCATGGCTCAGTGAGAAATCAACCACCTAAAAGTCACACAGCTCAAATAAGGATCAGGCACAGCAGGGATAAGAGAACCACATACAAGAGCAGCAGGAAGCCCGGGGCAACCTCGAAGCATTCAAAAGTTACAAGCCAGACGTCAATATTGTGTATACCATGACGAATTTGGCCATGCACTTGATCGGAAGGAGGCTTGGAAGGCCTTGTCCCACAAATTCCACGGCAAAGGCTCCAGTAAGATGAAAACCTGAAGTAGGTGACACCACGTGTGAGTTAGGGGCAGATGTGCCCGACAAACCAGCGTGAGCAAATGCGGCTGATAATGCCGTTGACATGTTGGGCGTGGAGGGGGTAGCCATGAAGTGACTGAGCTCCACATGGAGACTCCAGCACTCTTGACCCTTTTGTTGTATTGGACTTCTGTGAAAGTGTTAGTCATTCATAATCTCTGGAAGTTCGGACCACAAACCTGCCTAAGAAAAAAAGAGTCAGGATCAATCGCACCGGAAAAGATGTGAATTTAGATGTCTCACTTGTGGAGTTCGACCTCAAGTCTACCCTCTCATGTTCAAGCTTGTCTGCTTTTAGTTTCAAGGACGATTCTGCATGCTTGGCTGTAGCGTTATCACCTAACGCTGGTTCGACTTGAACCGGTCTGTGACGTGATACTCGAGCGTATGGATGAATCTTGACTAACACGGGCAACTTATCTAAGTTGCACAGCCACTAGGTTGCTTGGTAAACACTAGGGTACCCCGAGGGGTAAGCTTCAATCGACTGATTGGAAGAGAGCGAAGTAGAAGACGAAAGATATAGGAGATGACAGTGATGATTCAAGAAGACCAAGCTGAAGAGCCTTGGTCTTGACACTACAGTTTATATACAGTTACTCGCTGGCTTTAAAGCGCAGCTTCGAATCCAAATCCTAATACCGCTGTACTTGTAATGAGTCATGATACGTTCTAATAATACCTGAAACACCGGCAAACCCAAGTACCGGCGACGCGTCAGTGTCCATGACTAATTGAGGCTTACTATCATAGTCATAACCGTATAGTAAGCGTCCCAAACTCCGAGACCTCGTAAAAGCGATCATAAGTAGTCCGAACGATGTCAAACTGTGACATTGGCTGTCTTGGCCACATCAGAAAATGCGACATTATTGGCAAGAATCGCCTTGAGGAGCAATGAGCTCAGGTAAAGGGCTGATGACTAGATGACTGTACATGCCAAGAAGTAAGCAACTTGCTATGCACAGACGAGGATGTGGACAATGTATGGACAGCTTCGGCTGCAGTGACTTCTGTGAGCCAGTGTTCAACCCTCAACTAGAGGGCAGCAACTTCTTCCACAGAATATCTTTTGAAGCCACTCACGTGACTTTGGACTCAAGCACATGACAGTCGTGAGCACGGGGCTCGCCAAGTTGAGTGTAATGTGGTGCGGAAGCCTTGAGGAGAAGGTTATTGGGAAAGTCGTCCTCAATAAGTGGGGTCGAGGACTATTGGAGCTTCTTCTTGGGGTGCTCCAGTCGCTGTTGGGCCCATTGAAGTCAATGCAGATGAGGCGAACTGTGCTATGGGTGAACTGTTTGTGGCAGAAGGGGCAAGTGGGTGATAGACGTGAAGTGGTTTTTTTGAGGATGGTATTGCAACAACTTGAGCACAGTACATGACTGCATGACCTGGGAGGAAGGGTTAGAAGAGTGAAAAATAAAGGGAAATGAAAAAAGAAAACGGAAAGAAAACGGACCGCATGAGATACAATGAGGCAAATTACAAGGACTAAACTCATCCACGCAGACGTCGCACAGAGAGCAAGGCTCAAGAGTTAGCACAGTAGCATATAAAGAAGAAAGGAAATCTAAGGGCGCATACTAAGGGAGGGGGAGAAAAGCGAAGGTACTTGCAGATGAGGACATCACCCAGGTGAACATCATCCACAAGAGGAGCTGCCAGCTCCACAATGCCAAATGTGAACCTCGTGGTGTCGTAACTTGCAAGACATGTGCTAGCGAGTGAGTTGTGTCAAGGGCAAAGGCAATGCACAAACTGGGTGGGTAGATATCCCAGGCATTGTGGCAGCCTTTCCTGAGATGAAAAACTCTTGTTGTCGGAAAGAGGGTTTGGGGGATTGCGCAAAGTGTGATCAAAGTGTGCTTCATATTGTTCTGCTGCTCGTAGATGAAGACGTCACAGAGGTGGAAATCTGCCCAAAAGAGGAGTTGCTCTGCTCTACAGCACCTCATGAAAAGCTTGTGGGAGCCTGCGGCAACTCAAGGGATACGTATGAGCAAGTATATGAGCAGCCAAAAGACAAGACACATGCACCAGACAGGTAATACATCCAGAGAGTCCCATCAATAAGTGCACAGCCTGCCAAGAGAATGTAGATCTCGTCAATTGGAGCTTGGTGTCGATTCCATCCACACTGCTCAAGAAAAGGACTGAGCTGCGTTGACCCCCAATGATAAGCAAAAGGGCTGGGTTTGTGTGGGAGGTAGGCTTCGACGCCATGCAGAATGCCATTGATGTGAATGCCATTGATGCATGCCATATATCTATTATGTGACAAAAGCAATTCCCAACACATGCACAACATGTGGCATTTGCAATTGTGCAATAGGGAATTACAAATGCTTTAATAATAAAAAATCTAACCAGAGTAAACCGGATTTGACTGCCAATGACTGGCAGCCAACTTGTCTATGACTGGTGCAAAACTTCTGACTCAGCTCGACCCAAATTTGACCCAGGGCTGATGCCAGTCGGACCGCCGGTGACCGGCTCCGACTTCCCGTTTTTACTGAGAGTCATGTGACACACCATGTCATCGAATCTCTTGCTCTGACAAACGAAGTATTGCAGGCACTCAGGCAGAAAATGGAAGAAGGCTAGACGGAGAATGTTACATGTTCTCCATCTTCCATAACCATTCCTGTACAGCTTGATTAGGTGAGAAGACCGACTAAGGCAGCGCGACTCATAAATGCTGGAAGTTGAAGATAGTAAATACCACGAGCTTTCAATTGTAGTGGGAAGGGTCATCTGTGGGAGGATATGCGGCAGCACTGGTTCCAAAGAGTAAATATTTAAGAATGAGAGATTTGAAGGATGCAAGACAGACTACAGGCTATTTCCACGTGACCGTACCTGCAGCCTCGAAGGAATGAGAACAGGTCCACTGGGACTGCAGCTGTTAACTTAAAGAACAAGAATGGACTGTAAACATTGTGACGAAGGCTCGGTTGGAGCCCATCCGCTATTCCACATCTGGTAAGCTCACCGCACTCACCAGAGTCTACCACAATACCGTTCTCAGGCTGTACTCAGTTCACCGATTCACCTTTCTGAAACAATGCCACCTCTTTCCCAACCCCAGCCTCCCCCTTTTTGTCATCACTGATTCGGTTCTCATGGTATGTGTGCACAGGATCATCGATTGTGACAACCCCGGCAGCTGGCACTGGATGACGGCGATGGCGACTGTGCACCCAACCGTCCTCTGTACAAATGATGTGAAGTTCTCGATAGGCTTCCTGGGGCCCGACTTTGTATCTGGGCGGCCGATGTGTTTCCCTGATGGCTGGTTGCATGCTCTACTTTTCTGTTAAATCTCCTGCTGACCTCTGGTCCTCTATCCGAGGCATTAGTGTCCTGTTGACGTGTTACAGAGATCATGCCCGAAGCTGGCGCAGAGAGCCTCACCGTCCTAAAAAGCAAACAAGACCAACACCATACAGGTGCAGCAGAAGTAAAGATGGAGTGCAGGGAGACCCTGCACCACATCAGGAAAGTACAAGGTCTTTACAGATGGCTTTAGGGGCTTTAGAAAGTTGAAAAAGTCACGAAAGCTGAAAAAGCCGAAAAGACCCCATGGCTTTTCTATACTGGGTCTATTTGCTTTAAAAAGCTCACTTCAGCTTGTCAAAGATGGAGGGGCTTTGACAAGTCAGTAAAGAGCTGACATAAAGACCAATAATCTCATTTACAAAGTCGAATGTTCACGATCGAGAAGAGAGAAAAGCAGTTCATTCCACAGCAGGCACAGCGTAGTTTAGGAGATAACATGACAAGTTTTATGGTCCCTACGGCCCTTCCTCTATAGTAACATTGTCGTATCATGGATCAAGCAACTCCTCATCATCAGATTTGGAATCAGTGAGACCTTCCCCTACCAGCTCTGATTCCCTGATATCCAGTTCCCTCGCTGTCGTGTGCTGATTCCCGACTGTTGCCTGAAATGCGATTGCCTTCTCAAATATGTCATCCCATTGCTGATCTTTAAGAGTTGATATCTTGTTAAGGAAAACAGATGTGCGCTTGACGGCCTTTTCACCACATGGGGTGACAAGGGTATAGTCACCCCAATTAGTCTTCGAGAACTCTGCACTCTTCTTGTCCGTAGGTAGCTCAAGAGCCCCAGTCACGGAATAGAGGAGGGCACGATGAACCTGACCAAATGTTAGGACAAGAACTGTAGATCAAATGAAAACAAACCACTTGAATGGCGTAGATAAGGGCACCGATGGGCTTCTCCTGCACCCGATATGAAGCATCAACAGTGTTGATGACCTGTACATGCTTGAAGAACATGCGTGCAATAAGTCGGCCTTGGAAAATACCCTGCAAAGAAGGCTGTGTGAGGGTGTCCGATGGCCACAACAAATTTGAAATGTTACCTCTGGCCACGCAGATGAATTGTCATAGGCCGACTCCCATATGAAGGGGCGCTTCTTATCTGACATGTTGTCAGTGTCACCAAGAAGCCTTTGAACCAACGTGGCCCTTTCTTCTCGTGTCTGTAATTCCTGTCGAGCGAATTCGTTGATGAGGGCCTTCTCTGCAATATCAGCAAACTTGTGGACCCAACTTGATATCGCACGTTTGATCTGAGTAGTGCACGCAAACAGTAGCAGATGATGATGTGTGTTGAGGATGATAAATCAAAGTACTCACGAGAGTCTGAGCAACGATGAAGTGGTAGCACTCATTGTCACCATCATTGAGTGGGTATTTATCACCAAACACAAGGTTCCAAATCTCAATGATGGATTCATTGCTTGGGGCATTCCACGGCTTCAATGCGCCAGTCGTATCTAAAGCGATGGGAATGATTTGGGTCTTGAATTGGTGCTTGGTACCCTGGGGCAGGCTTTCATATGAAATCTCTTTCTTCTTCTGAGATTTATTGGTGGCGTTGGCACGTGGTGATGGTGCCAAGTGAATGTCTTGAATCTTGGTGATTGACTGTGGGAACACAATGTAAGGTGTACATTGAACAGATAGTATTGAATGTAACATGCCTTGTATCTCGATGTCAGCTTACTATCTGGCTTCAAGTTGATGCCGTGCCTTTCAATTGACCCCTCGTCATCAGGTGCAAACCCACCGTACCCATAAGACAGGGCGTCGACATCGCTACTAGTTGCATGAGTTGAAGGTTGGTTAACATGGCAATCCCATTGGCTGCCAGTGCCAGAGCTGGTGTGACAACTCCAAGTTGGAGTGTTGACCATGGAGTCGCTGTCGACTTCTGAGTTCACGGAGATGCCAGAGCTTTGGCTAGGTACACTAGCCTGAGGCCGGATATGTGGTACTTTCTGCCAGTTAGTCACCAGTCCAGATCGTGGGTGAGACGTTTTGCTAAGTTTCGATGAGGGCCTACTATGTTTAAGGAACACATAAGCGTGACCAAGACTAATTCAGGAACACTTACATCTTTGGTGCAGCCACTTTGAGCAGGTCATAATCCAACTCGGAGTCAAGCCTCGGACTTAGTTCATCATTTATTGCCATCACCACCGCACTGATTTGGTCTCTGAAAGCAAGTCCCTTTTTCTGTTTCTTACCAACTTTCCACCAGATGTTCGTGTCTGGTTCCTCATCCTCTAGATCGGGCTCCTCAATGACATCGACCGCATCTGACTCAGAATCGGACTTGTCACTGCCGCCTTTGTACTTGCTCCCACTTTCATTACCAGTGGATTCTGCAGCGACAGACTGGAGGCCTTCATCCTCAAACGTCGCCCCTTGGTTGTCTGTAAGTGTATCATTTCTCATGACGGTGATGACTCTGCTTATGGTTTTTGCCAATGTCTTGAAGACCATCATCTCCTGTCGCACTCTCTGGGTCTTTGGCACCTGTCCCTACATGGACATCTCTCTGCCTCTGCGGATTTGCTAATTTTGCTCATACGCCACCAGTCCCTTCAAATTCCACATGTTTGACTCCTCTTAGTACCAGAACTGTCATGTGTAGGTAGTTTGTGCTGCTCTGTGCCATCGTTGCATGCATAGCGGGATATAAGATAGATAATTATTTAAAAAAAATTTGTTGACATGTCATCGAGTTACAGTGTGGCTCCGAGTCAACTTGAACCTTTATATATTTATAGCGTTATGTTCTTGACCGAGCTTCTTCGTGCTTTCGTCTCGAGCCGCGAGTATTTGGCTATCGCAAGAGCACTCTGGTGATACCCTGTGGAATTGCAAACTTATTGCCCAAGATACAACCTAAGTAATTCCGACTGTGGTTGCGCAATAAATCTCTGCTCTCCAGCTGGTCTCTTGTGAAACGGTCCTGTCCTTCAAGTTAAGTCTTTCGGTACGCAGGCTTCTTGCACTCTTTACTACTGCCTGCTGACCACTTGTAGTCATGTACTACCGCCGCTTTTCTGTGCTCTGTCAAGTTTTCCTCGCTGCCGTGCTCACTGGCATTGTCGGCGACCACTCGACGGTTCCCACACCACTTTGGGACAACATGCAAGTGAAGCACACCTGGAATGATGTTCCCGCAAACTGGGAGTGCCTGGGTCCCCCTCCATCTGGATCAACGATCGACCTTCACATCGCCCTCAAACCACACCGCGAGAATGCCTTGATTGACGCCCTATATGAGGTCAGCGACCCCAGGAACCCAAGGTAATACCTCCTGTCCCACTTCCGCTCGCGTCTGTGTTCACGTGTGCCTTTTCTCCGTTTCAGATATGGTGCACATCTATCGAAGGAGCAGGTCGCTGAGATAGTCGCCCCCCACATAGACACTCTTGGGCTTGTCAACTCCTGGCTTGAGCACAGCGGCATTTCATTCTCCATCTCAGCGACACACGGCGGCGGCTGGTTGACGGTCCCCACTGTTCCCGTTTCCACAGCCAATGATCTCCTCGGCGCGTCGTACCAGCTCTACCGGTACAGTGGCACAAACAAGACTATTCTCCGCACAATCGGCTATGAGCTTCCCATGGCTCTACATGCGCATGTGCAAACCGTCGTCCCGACAACGCATTTCTCTCCCCCACGCATTCTGCAGCAAACACTACTCAAACGCTCCAAGGAAGATGCAGTGACAATTACAAACTCGACTTCAAGAGAGCCAGTGTTGTCAAGCCGTAATGGTGATGGTGGTGATGATGACGACGCCAACAACCACAAAGACGACGTTACGGTGAATACCTTGCGCCGGCTGTACGAAACGCAGGAATATGTGCCATCTGCGACGGACAAGAGCCTTTTTGCGGTTGTTGGTTTCGTGGATGATGTTCCGAGCCAAACGGATTTGACGTTGTTCATGAACGAATATCGTGCCGACACGAAGGACGCGACATTCACGCTCAAAGAAATCAACGGTGGCACATCCGAAGCGAGCAAACCCAGTGATGAGGCGGATATGAATGTTCAGTACGCCTTGGGAATGGCTTATCCGATCCCGCTCGTCTACTGCAGTGTAGGCGGCGACTTGGATTGGGATCCCATCACATATAAGCCAATCAAGGGAGACTCGGACCTCGAGTGGCTCGACTACGTACTCGATCTGTCGAAGGTCCCGCAAACAATCAGTATATCGTATGGCAATGACGAGCAGATTTTACCACAAGAATATACACAAGCCTTGTGCGACCTGTTCGCACTACTTGGTGCCCGGGGTGTCAGCGTCCTGTTAGCGAGCGGCGACGACGGCGTCGGCAAAGGGGACTGCAAAGACGACTCCGGACAGGTTCTGTTCAGACCTACCTTCCCAGCAAGCTGTATGTGTGGTGTTTTAGTTCACAACCGCAGGTACAGTTTGCTAAACGGACAGCTACGGGTTCGCAGGTCCGTGGGTCACTAGCGTTGGCGGCACGAGTCTCAGGACGGACGTCAAACTTGAAGACGAAGTCGCGGCAGAGCTTTCCGGCGGTGGCTTCTCATCCCACTTTTTGCGCCAGGAGTACCAAGACATCCTCGTTCCTGATTTCCTCGAGAAACTCGGCAGCGAGTATGCCGGCTTATACAAGTACATGCGTTGCAGTGACCTGACCTACTTTTACTGAGTAATTTGTGCAGCGTCGCTGGCCGGGGAATTCCCGACATTTCCTCACAGGCACTTGAAATCGTGATTATTCAGGGCGGTGTTCCCTACGTTGTGGACGGCACTAGTGCCGCGGTAGTAGTGAGATATTCCCGCACTCTGCTTCATCATGGTTCAGCTGACACCTAATGTACAGATCGCAGCAAGCATAATTTCACTGCTGAATGACCACCAGCTTGCCAATGGCAGGAAACCGCTTGGCTTCCTAAATCCCTGGCTTTACGGCCAAGGCATCACGGGCCTCAACGACATCACATCTGGTACTAACCCGGGCTGCAAAACTGAGGGATTTTCGGCTACAGTTGGATGGGATCCAGTTCGTCATCTCGCGAGACTCGCGGCTCTTCGACATACCTGATTTGGGGCTCTTACTAGGTGACGGGTCTGGGAACTCCCAGATTTGTAGAGCTGCAAAAGAAACTTCCTAAAAAGCGCGTGTCGAGTGGATAATAACATTAAAATCCTTAGACGCTAAATAACCGCGATATGGCCATCACGAACAAACAGGTTTTTTCAATTACAATCAGCTTGTACAGTCGACTCCCTCATAAGCCATATCCCTAATAAGCCATACTCCCATGTAACCCATAGGATTTTCCATATCCCGAGTTGGAATGCGGGAAATTCTGAGCATAACCCTTAACTCCCTGATACTCCATAACCCATACCGTTTTGCGTAGTAACAACCCATATGTTTAGCTGGGCCAGACTATGAATGAGACCAAATAAGGAATGTTTATCAGATTGATGTGTCCGAAACTGTGCGTTCCCCAACCTGGGTGGTTCCGCCTCACCTGTCTTGGTGCCATGGTTTGATACTTCACCCTAGCATGACATCCTAGTCCATAGCATGTGAAAATCGAGTCTTTCATGCCTTTATCTTGCATAGGGCTCGGTAAGAATTCACTGGTTTACCTTTGGCAGCTCGGGTATGTACAATAGTTGCATAATACATGTTAAAAAATGAATCGCGCACTGCTCTGGCACCTCCTCCCATCCCCACTGCACACCTCCAAACCCTGCAGACGTGGTCAAACTTGTGTGCTCCATCTTCTGTGGGTGCCTTCTGTGTGCCAGTTCCGATTTTCGGTGGTGTCTTCACAATGGTAAATTTTGTGGCAACACGTGACCAATTTCAAACTCTCGCGGACTCCATACACCGCGGATGCAACTTCAGGTAGTCACGATGTTGGTTAATGAGGTAGACACACCATTTCCAATCCATATAAATATGATGTATTTTTCATATGCTCTCGATATAGCCAAATCATGATATCGATTCCATGTCGATCCCCTATGTGGAGATGATATATAGTTGTGATGTGGGTCCACGTTGGCAGTACACAATGGATACACGCAGTTTTCTGTATGTTTCCAATATAGCTGCATCATTTATTGGTACCATGTCAAATCCTATGCCGATACTATGTAAGCTCATGAGGTGGGCCCATTCCGGCAGCAAGCATAGATTCCATATCACTTTCCATATATTTTCGATGTAGTAGTATTACAACAGCATAATAGCTAATACCGCGTCTCCTATGAGTGGGGCATTTCTTCAGCTTGTTCAACCTTCAAAGATGAATGATTAATTCAGAACCTGGCGAACTCAGCAGACTCACGTTTCGTGATCTTCTTCCACCGCCAACTTCACACCCTTCACAACTGTGTGCCGTTTCCCACTGCTCAATTGTTGCGCACACTGAAATGCGATGAATGATAGTTGGAAGTCTTCTGCAGTCTTCTGCATCTTTGTCTTCTTGCTTGTCTGCACCACAATTAACCGGGGACCAATACAATGCTCGAGACTTAGGACGCACCAGTGTTGATTGCAGCGCAGATAGCTTCTTCAGATTATCCAACCCTCGCTTCGACATAGCATGAGGGAGGACATACGGAGATCATCGTCTTGCACAGGGGCGCCGTCTAAGGGATGCCTATCAAAGAAAGGGGGGTTTTGATAGGCGCGTTCACGCTCTGGTGCGCTGCTGACGCCAGCATGGCCTTGAACATGTCGCGCAACACATCGGCAGCGGGACATATGTAGTATGCCGGTATGAGCAAGTCAATCTTCACGGTGTCAACTTGCTGAGTGTTGATATGAAACCTCACACTGCATCTTGAAATCCATTTCTGTATCCCTGTCTCTTAATCGCAGATGCTGCATCGGACTTGTGAAGTGGATGGATGCACCGTGAAAACTGGAAGGCATGTCAGCTATGTAATCGCATCATCACACAAACGCACCTGGATCAAGAACATTACGAGGGGCCGGCATCAGGGGGACAGTGAGAAATAGAAAATGCCTAAGTCGAAATGGGGTCTGCCCTCAAGTGGTTCAAATATGAAACTGGCGCCCACTGCCCAGAAAAAGTGACCGGCACAGCAGTGTGGGTTGCCACAAGGCAACCACCTCCGAAACCCAGGACGGTCGACATGAGCTTGAAGGCTGCAGAATTCAACGTCATGTTAGCCCAACACCAAGCCCAAACAGAAGAACTGGACACCTTCGGAAGACGCATTGGTATGTGTGCAATAGAATTATAGAATAAATCACTCACTCAAATCCTGAAGATGAACATTAAAGCATTTTGTATTGCATGCCTTCTCTCTCAACAGCATCTTCATCATACAAGTTTGGAGTCACAAGGATCGTGATGGTGCGTGCGAAGTCATGTTGCCGTGGAATGTTGCCCATCAGAAAAGCCCAGGACATGCTAAAGAAGTCGAATATTGGCTTACCAGAGGGTTGGTACAACGATGCTGCGAAGCGAGGGGCAGTATCAAGTGCGGTGACAAAGTACCTGACTTGGATGTGGGCTGACATGAAAAAGCTGGTCAGTCTATGTCCTCCGAGCTGTGTCGGGGCACTCACCAAAGCGGGCAACTAAAACAGATACGAACATCAGCCAACGGACCCAAGGACAGACCTTAAGACATGCAAAATGTCGCCCAGCTTGCAGATGCCATTGTTGGCCTTGGGGGTCCCAATACATTTGCAATGCCCTTGCACCGGGCCCATTTTGCAGTCATGGTGTGTGGTGGTTTCATTTTCAGGAGAATCGGTGCTGACCATGAATCGAAGTGTTAAGCGATGGGCCACAGTTCTAGGACAAAGTGGATGAAAAACTAAAGTCGATTTGTGAAACCGCCAACTCTTGGTACCCCAATGACATCCTCAAAGCAAAGAAAAAGATTCACACGTAAGTCATGTATTTTCCCATGATTGACAACACTACATGGCACCACTTATTGCTATTAACAGGGCTTTAAACGATATTGTTCAAGTTGACTTCGAAATGTGGGGGAATCCAATGGATTCAGGACGATTCACATCTCATGAAGGTGCATCAAGCTCCAACCTGATCCAACGAGCTATAGACAACATTGCCACTGCTCGAGCTGGAGATCTTGGAGACCTCTCCATGCACCGCAAGGCCAATGGCCAGGCCCACCGCAAGAGGCATCGAGTTAGCTGAACTCAGTGAAGAGACTTAGTAATAATATAGAATTGTTCCATTGCCTTCACCAGCTCTGTTTGCTCCGACACATTGAAATCGGACATGGATACGGAATAAAACTTTATTATATTTATGTCATCTCGACATGGGCTCCCAGCGCAGTCTGATATGGAGAGTGGCTATATAGTGGCCAGCTTGTTGATGTATCCATATCATGTCGATATACAGCGTCGACCTCAGTCAGACATCAAGCAATAGATATAATGATTAGCTTACTACACTACCTCAGGACTACCTGGACCTGGAGGCTACGTGGGCATGGGACCACCTGGACCTGGGATCATACTGGGACCATGTGGTTATTGTTGCGCAGCAACCAGCGCAGCAAACAATGTTATGGAGTCTCACCTTGTGAAGGTATAGAGACTGATAGAGTGGTTTGTAGAGAGGAGTGCTCAAGTGTGCGTAGAGTGAACGACTTGTATATTTAGAGGGGCTCTACTCCCCTCATTTATAGGAAAACCGGTCCCTATGGTCCACCCATGTCCGTTTGCATAAAAGTGATGAGTAAAGGTGTCCACAATATCGCATTTTCAGTGACGCCTGATGTGAAACACCCCAGAAGTCTTCAATATCACCACGTGTGATACTGATAAGACTTGCGCCCTCCATATTGGAGTTGTGCCCACTTTGTGCGTAACGGAGTACCCTAATATGGTAATCATATGTACGATACTCCTGTAATGTCGTAACTGCTATAGATAAGATACGTATGTACTTATTACGTTTCAACACTCCCCCTTGCTAAGTATACTGTGTATGTACTGAGCAAAGTAATATAGTACAGTATAGATTATTGATGACAGCAATCAAAGAATCATTCGTAGGTCGTATTCCTTCATCATGTCATCAGTGTTGAGAAAGAAAGAGTCGCGTGAAGAAGATTGGGACTAAGATTGAACTTTTGGTAAAGCTCGATCTTTTCCACTTCTTTTCGAGTGTGCCACGCAAAGGCATTACTCGACACATCTTCTAAAATTATCGGGTCTGACTCGGATGCATAGGTATGCCATCTGAATGTCAGGCTTTTCCGAGATCTATGTGACGATTTCGTTCTCTTATCTAGGATGAGTAAAACTCAAGTCCTAGTTGTTCCCTAAATTTAAGAAACTTTATGCGTCCCAGATTCTTAGTAAATAAATTGGCGGGGTTCTCGGCTCCTTCAATGAACAATAGTTCAATCTTCTTTAAGCAAATGACCTTGCGAATGTAGTGGTAGCGTAGGTCTATATGTTTTATTCGCTTTTCCTGTACAGGATTAGAAGCAAGGAATATGGAGCCTTGATTATCTCCGCATAATGGAATTGGTTCTAAAGATATTCCAATCTCTTCAAAGAGAGATCGAATCCAGACCAACTGTCTACTCGTATCTGAGATAGACATGTATTCTGCTTCTGTGGAAGACAGCGCAATAGATTTCTGCGCTCTAGAATTCCAACAGAATACTCCATTAGCTAATTTAACTAAGTAGCCCATAGTAGACTTTCTCGTTGTTGGGTCAGAAGCCCAATCAGAGTCTGCATATGCTAGTAAACCCCCATCGCTTTTGCCATCATAGACTAAAGCATAACTGGAAGTACCAATGAGATAACGGCAAATATATAGTGCCCTATTCAAATGGTCTTGTGTGGGGTTTGCAGCATACTGCGCGAGTTTAGTCACTGCATAGGCAATGTCTGGTCGAGTTCCAATCATGATATATAGGAGTGATCCTATTACTTGTTGGAATGACGCACGAATTTCTGGGTCTGGTGAACCTTTATTGGGTACTGGTTGATACCCTTCAGGTAGCGGTGTGGGGACCGCTTTCGCATTTGTGAGTTTAAAACGCTGCAGCACTTTATGTAGATAATCTACTTGATCAACAAGGATTCGACCCTTGGATTTAATAATGCGCATGCGTAAGAACTCTTGGGTATCACCAAGGTCACGACATTCCCAGATTTTCATAAAGCGTTCCTTTAGGGAACTAAGGTCTGACTTGTTCTTTCCAAGGAATAGAACATCATCAACATATACTATCACTACAATGGTTTTATTTGCGTTAACAAATAAACCTGAGTCTGATAGTAAGCGTGTGCATCCTATCGTAGCCATGGATTTATCAAGCGCTTTCCACCATGCTAAAGCAGCTTGTTTTAGTCCATATATGGCACGCTTTAAACGCATCACTTTATTTTTCTGGCGGGGGTTTTTAAACCCTTCAGGTTGTTCCATATATAGTTCCTCATCGAGTTCACCATATAGGAAGGCTGTTTTGACGTCTAATCCGGAGATGTGCCAATCTTTTAATGCTGCAAGCGCTAACATCATCCGAACAGTCTCAAACCGTACCACGGGTGAGAATATTTCGTCATAATCAATGCCTTCAACCTGAGAAAAGCCTTTGGCTACAAGCCTGGCTTTCTTCCGGCCATCTGACTTTAAGTCAAATACCCATCGATTTCTGATGACCTTTCTGCCTTTCGGCGGGTCAACCAGTTCAAAGACTTTGCTTTTATGAAGAGACTCTAACTCTTCACAACACGCTTTACGCCACTCCTCCTGTATATCACTTGGCATTTTTAGAATGTCCCTAAAGGTCCATTCACGAATATTGGAGGTATCAGGTGATTCCAGATCTAGCAGTGAAATTGCTTTGGCAAGCAATAGATCCAGGAATTTGACTCCCCCTTCCTGAGCAAGGCGGGTCAGCAACTACTGATCTACTTCATCCTCTGAGTCATGCGAAGAGTCACTCTTGGTACTTGGAGGATCAGGCTTGATTTGCTCAGGAATTCCTCCTGGAATCGGCTGATCTTGGCTTAAATGCTGCCGAGAGCTACCTGGCTGGTTTGTTACCAGTTTTCACCAAGTACGACTTCGCTCAATGTCTGCTAGCATTTTGCTAGGGGGTTTATCTCCATAGACATTTTCAGGAAGAGTAGTTGTTTTCCTCACACGTCCAGATCTCCTCGGTTCAAATGGAGGAGGTACAGGATCTGGTACGGGAGGCGGAGCTTGCGGCTCATCAGGCTGAACAGCAGCCTCAGGTTCATCTGGAACCTGATCAACCCCGTCGGGTTGTTGAGCATGTCTCCCTTTAAGAAGCTCGGGAAGTGGTGAGTCAAGATCACCAGGAGTGGTGTCTTCAGACGCATCAATGGGTGGTTGATTAGATGGTGGTTTATTCAACTGGGTTGTTCCCCTTGTTCTACCGTCTTTTGGTCCAGTAGTACAATTAGGGAATAACATTTCATCAAACAGAGCTTTGTCTGAATAGAATACGGTATTATGATGACGCATAAAGGCATCGCCTTTCATTCCAGAAGGTCTACCTAAGTAGATCATAAGCTCGCTTTTGGGGGATAATTTGTTTATACGCCGAGCTTCTGGGATGTGCACATAAGCACCGCATCCAAACACTCTAAGATGTGAAATGTCTGGAATTTCATCGTTTAATAGAAAATATGGTGTTTGCCATTTAAGGCGACTCATAGGTGTTCTATTATAACAATGTACAGCATGTAATACTGCAAATTCCCACCATGACTGTGGTATGCAAGCATCAAGTCGCATTGACTGTGCTTTGTCCATTATAGTGCGCATAAAGCGTTCAGCACGCCCGTTTTGTTGTGGGGTGTGAGGTACGCTTTGTAGCACTGTAATGCCATCATCCTTTAAAGTTTTAAGGAACACATCTGATTTGTATTCACCGCCGGCATCAGACATCCACTCTTTTATGGTAGTGTCAAATTGATTTTTAATTAATGCTAACCATTGTTTAAGCGCGCCAATAGCCGAAGCTTTGTTGCGTAAGAGTGATACCCATGCATATGAAGTATAATCATCTAGGAAGACGATAAAATACTTATATTTATGGTATGACGGTATAGGGAAGCTTTTTAGATCAGAATGAATACGACTAAAGGGAGCTTTAGCCCTAGTATCAGATGGTGAATGAGATGCTGCAGGCATTTTGCCTTGCGCACATCCTGGACAAATACCATCAGTTGTAGGAATTGTAATTCCATCGGGAAAACCCTTTGTATAATCCTTAGCATGTCTTAGAACCTCTTTGGATGGGTGTCCGAGGCGACAATGCATAAGATCATAATCTACTTTGTAGATCAGTGGCATTTCTGCCGACTGTGCTTCTACTTCAATAGATTGCGCATCTAGCCAATATAATGGATGTCCACTTAAAATGGGTTTACATTGGACAAACGATTGTACTTTATGGTATAAGGTAATATGTTGCGCGTTGCCCATTACACGCATACCTTGTTGTAAGAATGCTCCCATAGAAAGCAACCGCGTTGTCATTTTAGGTATATAGAGGACTAGATAAACTCTAGTGGTTACTAAAGCGTCATTTATATAATGCTTTAAAAGCACTGTTCCAGATCCTTCTACATAAATAGTATTAGTGTAACGCCACAGTGGGGGTGTACTACACGACATGTGTAAGTCTAGTTCCGAGGTTTCTGAGCAAGGGAGAAATAGCCTATAATCGGCAAGGGTTAAGTGGATAACAAGTATCAAGTGGACTACACTTGATATGAGAGGGAAGTCCGAGACAAGAGGGCACACAGATCTGAAGTAACCCCAGTGAAGGGAATACAAGCACTGTTGTGGTAAAGAAGTCGAGTCTAAGGATACAAGGTACCTAAGAGTCGAGTTTATATGGATAAAGGTATGTTTGTATGGAACAAATAGATGATGCCATCCGCAGTAATCCGCAGTAATCACATGTCAGTCCGCAGTAATCACATGGGAGGGAAGTGTGAGAGGAATCATCCAAAAGAGGGAGAACAATAGAAAAGAAGTGAGTCATATGGTCAAGAAGCCTGGTCTAAGAATAGAATGGGGCCGGATATTAATAGAACGGGGCCGGACCATATATGGACGAGAAAGTAACCATAAAGAGTAAGTCCATTGCTAAGTAAGGAAAAAGAAGCAGCCCCATGGCCCCGTTTTTGACTGGAGAAGAATCTTAAGGGTCTCCAGTCTTATGTGTCCCACCGATAAGGCAGGTTTTTCCCACGGTTTAGACAGCAGGTTGTAACATCATCCCCTCCTCAGAGTCCTTGTCGCCTCGACACCTAGAACTGCGTGTGCTCCCCTCCCTGTGGTGGGTCATCGTCCTGCCATAAGTCAGCGTCCCTGTTATCATAGTCCTCAAAGTCGGAGAAGGTGATTCCCTGTTCAGGGCAAGCATGACGTTGGAGAAACATGAAGGGACCTCGTTGCCCACAGCCCCAGCAGCGTTCATAGAGGGGGCAGTTGATTTCGATGTGCCCAGGGGTGTTGTGAAGGCATTTCCCACACCAAGTGGGGGGGTTCAGGTCCACTGAGGGCTCAATGCGACGAAAAAGGCACTGGCTAGACCAGTGACGGTTAGTCTGACAGTGGGTGCAGTACTTTTTGCGCTTCAGGGGGCAGTTGAAGCTGAGGTGGGACAGGCTCTGACACTTCCAGCAGTGCTTCCCCTGTGGATTTCCATGGAGACGCGGCATTTCCGCTGGTCCTCCACGACGGGGGAGAAGAGGCATCTCCGGGTTTGGTACTGGGAGAGCGGGTTCCCAACTGTCAGCATATCGTTCTGCTATCCATCGATAGGCGTGTCCTCGCTCCAAACATCCGCGAATACCTTGTAACCTAAGGTCATTCTCGAACAGAAGCCCTGTGACCCGATGGCATTGTTCTTCAAGGTCATCCCTCTGCTTCTTAAGCTGGGCGCGGGAGTCGATGCAGGCGCGGAGGCGGGAGACTTCTGCCTCTAGGCGGGGGTGGTTAATATCACAGAGAGCCTCATCCACAGCATAGACACGAGGGTCCTCAAGAGAGAGGTGACAGAGCTGTTCATCCCCAAGAACCTGGGGCATGACGTTGGGGACAGGTTCGAGATAGATGGGACACCCATATGTGGGCTCACCGCGGCCCATGGTACCGATGACTTCCTGACGATTGGCAGAATAGGAGATGTACCGTGCTTCTTGGAGCTCGGCATTCTCGCCATAGATCATGAGAGGGTAATGGCGAGCTGAGTCAGGGTTGTTTGGGAAGAAGGGGAGTCCCGGGTAGTCAGGGTCGGTGGGGTCGGTCTGGGTGGCGGCAATTCGCTCATAGTCAATGAAGTCGTCGTGGGGGTCAAGAGAGGAGGGAATGGGGGAAGTGGGGGGCAGCGGGGGAGGAGCTTCAGTGGGAGGAGGTGGAGTGGCTGGGTCATTCTGGGTGGCGAGATTGTCAAGAGCATCCAGGAGTTGTGCATTCATGGCAATGATAGGAGCGTCGCTTTCCCCCGTTACGGAGTCCGGAGTCACGGCACGAGAGAAGAAGCCGTGTTCCATTGCTCATTCAACACGAGCTTCAACAGAGGAGCTACAAGAGGGCATTGTAGTAGAGGTGGTTGTGGTGGATTGCAGGAAAAATGGGTTGTTGTTTTCGGCTGCTGGGGCAGCCTTATATCCTTGAGCGGGTGCTCCCTCGGCCTCGGGATGCCGTTGGTAGAAGTCCGTGATTGCATCAGGGGCGAAGACATTATCCCATGGTTCCCAGGAGTTGTCACTCTCCAGGAACCCCTTCCATTTGATAAGGTAATAGAGTTTTTGACCACGGCCCTTTCGGGTTACCTTCACAATCTTCTCTACTTCCCATTCTTCTTCTCCATTAATTAGATCTGGTAGTGGCCGTGGGAAGTTTTCTCCATGGAGTTTTGTTACTCGATAGGGGGTGAGAAGGTTTGCGTGAAATACTGGATGGATCTTCCATTGCGGTGGTAATTGCAGTTTGTAGGTAACTGGTGATAGGACTTGTATAATTTCGAATGGCCCGTGTCATTTGGGGGCGAGCTTGGCTGCGGGGTGGCTGGTTTTGATGTTAGTGCCTTCTAGCCACACCATTTCTCCTTCTTTGTATGGCACAAACTTGCTTGGTCGGTGGGCTAGTATTTCTTGTGCTTTCTTCATATTGTCCTGGGCTTGTTGTCTGAGGATTGTTATTTCCTCAAGTCGTTGCTCAACACTTGGGACAGGAGATGGTTTCTTCATCCATGTGGTACATGGGATTCTTCCAGTGAGGAGTTCAAATGGTGACACTTTGGTTGTTGCATTAGGCCAGGAGTTGTGGGCAAACTCAGCCATGGGTAACCAATCTGACCAATCGTCTTGCCTTGTGTTACACCAGAAGCGAAGATATTGTTCCAGCCACTGGTTGGTTCTTTCTGATTGTCCATCTGTTTGTGGGTGGTAGGCCGTGGAGATGTTTTGTTTGATGTCTAATGCTTTACATAAGGCTCTGGCAAAGGTGGATGTAAAGCGGGTGTCTCAGTCGGAAATGACCTTCTTGGGAAGGCCATAGTGGCGATAAATGTGATCTAAGTATAGTTTGGCGACTCCTTCTGCCGTTATGGTTTCATTGCATGGGATGAATAGAGCAGCTTTAGAACAGTCATGATCTGTGACTGTAAGGATTGTGTCGAAGCCTCGGGATTTAGGTAACTTGACGATAAAGTCCATGCTGATTGTTTCAAATGGTTCCGTCATTTCTCCATAGATCGGTGATAAGCCTGGTTTCCGTGGGTGTGTGTTGACTTTGTTTGCTTGGCAAGCTGCGCATCCTTTGACGTATTCCTCAATATCCTTCTTCATGTTTGGCCACCAGTAATCTCGTGTGATTAATGCCAGGGTATTTGAAATTCCTGGGTGTCCTGCACTTGGGAGGTCATGGTGAAAATGAATTACCCCCCTCTTAAGGTCGTCACCACCGGCGACAACCAAGCGCTCGTCTTTCCACCATTTTCCTTGTATGTTTTTAAGATTGTGTGTGTCGCTCCATGCTTCTGCAAGTTTATTGTCCATTTGCTGAGTTATTTGTGTTTCTAGTTCTTCCTGGATGCCCTCAGACAGGGCTCGGATAAATAATTTTTCAGGAAGAACTGTTACATTTTGGTTGTCATTGGAACCGTCATCATAGTCTGGTCTTCGTGATAAGGCATCTGCCCTTGCATTCTTTGATCCGGTGATGTGATGGAGTTCAATGTCATATTCCGAGAGTTCTAGAACTTCTCTTGCTACCCGACGGCTGATTTTGTGTGGTTCTTTCCAATATTGAAGATTGGTGTGGTCTGTATAAACAATAACTTTATGTGGGGATCCTGCAAGGTACGCCCGCCAGTGTCGCAAGGCTTGGACAATGGCTAGCAATTCTTGGTCATAAATATCATAGTTGCGTTCTGCGGGTCCAAAAGTTTGAGAGTAGTATGCGACGGGGTGCTTTATTCCTTGTTTGTCTTTTTGATATAGGACTCCTCCATTGGTGAATCGCGATGCATCAACTTCTAATTCAAACTGAACATCGAGGTTTGGTTGCATAAGGACGGGTTCTTTTCCAAGGTGATTCTTTAGTTCCTCAAAGGCATGCTGACATTCTCTTGTCCAATCCCAGTGGGCTTCCTTTTTAAGGAGGTTGTTAAGTGGTCGTGCAATGGAGGAAAATCCGCGGACGAAGCGTCGATAGAAATTGGCAAATCCCAAAAAGGCGCGGACTTCTTTGGTTGTGGTGGGAACTGGTCATTCCCGTACTCCTTGGACTTTGATTGGGTCCATTCTAACCATTCCTTCTTCCAATATGACCCCTAGATATTCGATTTGGCGTGTTTCAAATGAGCATTTTTCTGGTTTCAGGTATAGGTCATGTTCTTCAAGTCAATCGAGGACTTGATGGACTTTCTCTTGGTGTTTTTCCAGATCATCTGTGGTTGCTATGAGGATGTCATCCATATAGATTATGACTTCTCCTGTCAGGAGCATATCCCGGAAGATTTCATTCATCATGGTTTGGAAAGTACTTGGGGAGTTTGTTAGCCCAAAGAACATGACACGTGGTTCGAATAATCCTTGGTTGGTTTTGAATGCCGCTTTCCATTCATCTCCTTCTTTGATCCGTATGTTGTTATACCCCATCGAACATCAAATTTGGTGAAAATTGCTGCTCCTCGGACTTTGTCGATAAGTTCAGGAATAAGTGGGAGTGGGTAGCGATTTTTGACCGTATGCTGATTGATTCACCGATAGTCCTGTACTGGGCGGAGTTTCCCATCCTTTTTCTTGATAAAGAAGAATGGTGAAGAGTATGGTGATTTTGAGGGGCGAATGTATCCTTTTTCTCTATGCTCATTGAGAAATTTGGTGAGGGCTTCGTTTTCTGTCCTTGTTAGGGGGTATACCTTGCAATCGATGGTGGCTGGGGCATTAGGTGTGAGGTCTATGGCATGGTCCCAGGGTCTTTCAGGGGGGAAGCGCTGAGTGTCTTCTTCACTGAAAACCTTACGGTGGCGGAGGTATTCTGGTGGGACCATCTCCTCCAGTGATTTTTCTGTGTGGTCTTGTGCTTTTTGTGCCAGTTCTGATGCCATGGTAGTTCTTCTGATATGTTCCACTTCCGTGAATTGCAGGAAGAGTTCATCTCCTGGTTCCCAGCCACATTCTTGGAGGAAGTTGTCTGTGATTGTTGATATGTTTATGCGTTGTTTAGGTATTTCTTTCTTCTGGAGACCCTGGGTGGTGATGATGATAGGTAAGTGATTTGTGGCAATGGTTGAATCTCGCCAGTTGCACTGGGGTTCGAAGGCAGCGAGCCATGGATATCACAGGATCATTCGTTCTTCCCCTAGGTTCGTGATTAAAAACCTCATGGGTAGTTTGCATCCACCAGTATGTACTTCCAGTATGGTGTAGCTGACAAGTTCTCCTGCTTTATTGAGGGTTCCATCTATATTCCATATTTTCTTTGGTGTCTGTAGGGGGAGTGTTCCTATTCCCAGTTGTTTAAGGAGTCTAGGATCGATGAAATTGTCTGTTGCCCCGGAGTCTATAAGGACATCTTGATCGGCCGTTTTCTGTGCAGTTTCCAAGTGTACGGGAACTTTTAAGGATCTATATTGACTATACTGCATACTAGAAATGTTTAAAGCTCTAGCCCAGGCCGCCGGGTTCGAGCTTACGAAAAATCCTTCCTCGAGAAGGCTTTCTCTATGAGCATTGCTCGTACTTCTTCATCCTGAGCCATCATGTTTCCCCAGACTTCTTCAGCTAGTTCCTCCTTGGTTTTAGGGATTGTTGGGGTTGTGGAGGCTTCTGCTACTCTTGCTGGGCAGTCTGGGCAGTTTCGGGAGATATGGCCTTGTTTCTTGCAGTGGAAGCAGCGTCCTTCTGTTTGGAGTTTCTGTTTCTCTGGTTCTGTGAGCACAGCTCTTTCAGCTGCAGCTCCCCTCTGGGTGCGTCCTATGTCCATTGCATCTGGGTGGCGAGGTTTGACTGCAAAGGCATTCCTCCATTGTCCCTTGTTGAATCCTCCGCAAGTTTCTGGTTTCTTGGAGTTGAAGCAGTTTTGGAGGTGGATAAAGTCTTGATGATGCTTTTGGGCAGATGTAGTCCATTCGTTCCAATCAGTTGGATGATCAAATTGGATGATGTTTTTGACTAGGTTCTCTGGGAGTCCTCGAGAGAAGATATCTAAGGTTCCTTCATCATCTGGGCCATATCCTGCCTTTTTGGCTAGGCTTGTGAAGAGGGCAATGTAGGCATCCAAATCTCCTTTTTCCATCCGGGTGGTTTGGAGTTCTCTTTGGGCTTTTTGTTTTTCAGCTCCATCGGTGAAGGCACTCTTGAATCGATCTTTAATCGTGGTCCAGAAGTATTCTTCTGCTGGGTCTCGTCCATTGGTTGTTTGTTCTTGGATCCAGTCATTCTGCTCCATGACCCAGTCGTCCACTAGTTCTCCTCTTATCATGGATAGGAAGAGGATGCAGCGAAGGTAGGGGATTGTCATTTGTTCTGCATGAAGGTTCATCACCTTGTAGAAGTCAAATTCCAGCAGGAATTTCTTGCTTCTGGAGCGTTCTCCAGTGAATTCTCTTGGTGGGGTTCCTGTGAGCTTTCCCATTGGGGGAGGAGGGGCTCCTCTTCCTGCTCCTACTCCTGCTCCTGCTGGGGGAGGTCCTCCAGCGCCTCCGCCCCCACCACCTCCACCACCACCACCTCCACCACCACCACCTCCACCACCACCACCTCCACCACCACCACCTCCACCACCACCACCTCCACCACCACCACCTCCACCACCACCACCTCCACCACCACCACCTCCACCACCACCACCTCCACCACCACCACCTCCACCACCACCACCTCCACCACCACCACCTCCACCACCACCACCTCCACCACCTCCTCCGAAGGTAGGGATGCTTGTTTTGGTAGTGCTAACTGTTGTTGCCATAGCTATTATGGTTCTGGTGTTGTTCGTTGGGGTTTTGGATCCCTGATCTTGTTCTTGTGGGGCTAATGAGGGAACACCTGTCGTAGCTTCCACTGGTGCAACAGAGGACTGGTCTGTGTCCGTATCCTGTGCTTGTTCTTCTGTATCTGAGTCGATGTCGATTCCGCTTGGGTTGTTCCTATACGGTCCTAAACCGTATTCGAGTGGAGCTGGGTTGACCGTAAACCAACCGTTTGCTTTGTCAAATGCTAGTACGGCCCAAAGTTGTATGTCTTCGAGGTATTCAACTGGTATGTATTCGTTCTTGTCCCAGACGTAATATCCTTCTTCGTCTTCATAGCTTTTGAAAACAGCTGCTCCTTTGACGTTATCTGGGAGGTCGTCTTCTGTTCTACGTTCAATGTATCTGGGTTTGAATTCGGTTCTGCTTCTGCTTCCTAGTTTGCTTGTGGAAGCCACGATGGGAGACTCGACTTAATGTAACGCCACAGTGGGGGCGTACTACACGACGTGTGTAAGTCTAGTTCCGAGGTTTCTGAGCAAGGGAGAAATAGCCTATAATCGGCAAGGGTTAAGTGGATAACAAGTATCAAGTGGACTACACTTGATATGAGAGGGAAGTCCGAGACAAGAGGGCACACAGATCTGAAGTAACCCCAGTGAAGGGAATACAAGCACTGTTGTGGTAAAGAAGTCGAGTCTAAGGATACAAGGTACCTAAGAGTCGAGTTTATATGGATAAAGGTATGTTTGTATGGAACAAATAGATGATGCCATCCGCAGTAATCCGCAGTAATCACATGTCAGTCCACAGTAATCACATGGGAGGGAAGTGTGAGAGGAATCATCCAAAAGAGGGAGAACAATAGAAAAGAAGTGAGTCATATGGTCAAGAAGCCTGGTCTAAGAATAGAATGGGGCCGGATATTAATAGAACGGGGCCGGACCATATATGGACGAGAAAGTAACCATAAAGAGTAAGTCCATTGCTAAGTAAGGAAAAAGAAGCAGCCCCATGGCCCCGTTTTTGACTGGAGAAGAATCTTAAGGGTCTCCAGTCTTACGTGTCCCACCGATAAGGCAGGTTTTTCCCACGGTTTAGACAGCAGGTTGTAACAATTAGACACAGTTCTAACCGGTATCCGGTCAGATTCTTCTGCTGGCTTGTACTCAATGAAGTCACTAATTTTATTAGTGAAGTGTGCCGAAGCTCCTGAGTCTAATAGCCACATGGAACTTATTTTCTCTCGACACTTAGCACACTGTGTGAAATATTGATCATGCTCGCATTTTAAAATATCAAGCGCACCGATATTCATACTGTACAATGGAGACGTTACAGACAGTACATTTTTATTTTTACAACTTGGTTTCCTTATACTTTTTAGTAAGAGGTCCAAGGCTGTCTGATTGTCAGCATTGTATAAGTGCTGTGTGAGAAAGGCGTACCTTTCTTCATCTGTTCCCCAATCAAGGGGAACGGTGTCCTCACTGTTCATCATCGGGTCCCAAGCTAATAAATCAGGCTCAGGCATTGGTGCACAAGACCCATATATTAGGTCTGCATTCCACATTTCTGGCGTTGTAGGCTCCAGTACCTCTCCACGCATCATTGCTTCTCCTTGTCTCCGCACAAAGTCCTGATGTTGTCTATAGACAATGTCCATCAGCTCGTATGAACTACAAGCTCTGAGAGTTTGTGTATGCGTGCAATTACCATTCGCATCTTTAGTATAAAGATGGTAGGTTTTGCCCAACACAACAGCAACTTCCAGAGGAGGAGGAAGAGTGGGATGATCGACATACCCTACTTCGTGTAGTTCATACTCCCCAGTTTCGGGAGTTGGAGCACGATTCTCTTTATCAGAGTCACGTGAGTCCAATGACATATCATCGAAGACGGAGGCCAATTCTGACTCACTGTAGGTAGTTGTGCGCTCTAAGTCCTCCGTATGATTGGAAGGACCCAGCTGCGACATGTCAATATCGACTTCGGAGTCATACTCCTCGTCATGGTTCCAATTGGAATGTGTGCGAACTTCTCGATCGAAATCAGAGAAGTGCTGCTCAAGCGTCTTCGTCGTTTGGATAGTCGCTGGGACTTCCAAACGCTCAGCGACGTAAGTGCGTTGTTAACGGAGGGGTAGATGCCCGGAGTCCTAGTAGTAGGAGGGGACTTGGAGACAGTGCGGGTGGTAATAGATGAATGCCCAATATGGGCAATAGTGGATGAAGTGGGAGATGGGAGTGCGGCGACGGATGCGATATGGGAGTGGCCTTGAGGTTGACCACGACCCTTGCCCTTGACGAACTTGCCACGTCCTGCACCTCTTGTACCGCGCTGGTTGTTAGACCGCTGCTGGTTAGAAGGTGTGGTAGACGATGAAGGCTGCGGCTGACCACCCTGCTTAGAAAAGCGAGGGTTGTCGCGCTTGCGCTTCACAGCAGAGATCTTCTGGGCTGATTGCCCACTCTTGGCTTGTCCTCGGTTAACTTCCGTCTCATAATGGTTAATTGCAATTGTCTGGACATCGATCAACGAAAGTTGGTCAAGTCGGGTAGATGAGAGGATAATGGGAATGAGGTGTTCCCATTTAGACGGAAAGTTAGCCATGAGGATCATAGCTTGTAAGAGGGGGTCAAGCTCCATATTTTGCGAGGATATACCAAAGCCAAATTTGACTTCAGCAAGACGTCCAATGGCGGCAGCTGTCACGTGGTGACATCGTTCCGACCACTGCGCGCACAAAACGTCGCAAGTGCACTCATGAGCACTGGAAGAACTGTCAAGACTACCCAGAAGCACACACATGGGTACTAGGTCAGCCAGCATATAGCGAAGAAGAAGAAGAGGTTCGCGCTCTCGTATGGGCCCAGGCAGATGGATATCCTGTGGCAGAAGAAGAAGACTATGCAGTGGAGGAGGACGAAGCCCTCCATATACGCCAGTTAGTGAGTGGAATGATCGTCCACCCGTCGTCTCCAGACACTGGCACAAGTATTACAGGAAGAATGAAGGTCACGTGATCTATCACGTGAAAGTCCCAGATCATGCCTTGTATCTGGTCTAATCCATAAGTCATGGGACTTCAAGGATGGAAGAGCTTTGTATAATGTAACGTTTCCTCGGATGTGAGATTCCCGAGAGGCCGAAGAAGATGTCACATGTAGAAGAGGAGGTCAAGTCCCAGGTCACAGTATGTATCTGACCTAAGCCATAACTCAGGGGACTCCGGTGTTGTATCAAGAATGGAAGATTATGGAAGGTTCTGGAAGGGCCATGGTAGGCATGAGGTCAGAAGCGATTCCTGACAGCTGAAGGTCTAGACATTCCCTTTTGTGGTTCAAGTTCTGATGGAACAGGTTCTGATGCGCTGGTATTGCGCCCTGACATTTGTTATCTTGGTTTTCTATTGTTCTAGTATTCTATGATGTCATTTGTGAGTCATGTGTTGTTCTTATCTCTGACTCATGGTTGTGTTATCTCTGACTCATGTGGGGCCTTATGCCTCATGTACTGTATGTTTCATAATAAGCCCCTGTGGCTTGATGGACAATTCCTATTGGCAGATAAGGTCGTAGGTCGTGTTTACTATAGTTTGAGCTCAGCTTTAAAGCTAGCTTGAAAGTACTATATATACTAGGCAGGTATCGCCAGTAGTCATTAGCTTAGTTGTTTTGGACTTCCACCTGTATTCCTCTCAGGTTCTATTCAAAGCATTCTTATAGCAGAGTCATTGGTCTGTGTGACTAGCATCTTATCTTGTTGCCAACTTGTGTGTCAAAGTCATCACCTTGTTAGGCCATTCAAAGGGGACCTTTTCTGGTTATTCGCCCTTCACGAGTTCTTGTTGAGTTGTAAGCCGTGCGCTTAGCTCATCGTTTGATTCAAGGAAGCCGTCGGATCCAAGTCGGATCAGCGTTTGGTGGAAACGCTACAGCAGCCATCTTGTCAAAGACAGCGCCAGGATGCTGATTTGGATTAAACTGAACACTAATCACCTCCTTAAAGTCCTTATAAATACTAGGGACGGAGGGAAGTGAGTAGGCATCAGCGAGGTTTCGCCAAAGGTCATCCGCATGATCATTTATCGCAAAATTCTGCTGTATCGCAGCGGAGAGACGGAGGGTTATACATCCAACTGTCATCACATTCTTGTCCTGCCATGCTTGCAGGGCATGCTTGTACTCATCCACGTCTTCAGTGTACTGCTCAGCTTCTTTTTTGTACAAAGCCATCTGAGTGTTGTAAGCATCCTGCTCATTCTGGGAAGCAGTAGCGGAAAGTGCTTTCGGCTCCTCAGGTTTGGTAGGAAGTGAAGGAATGGGGTGAGAGCCGTCGATAAAGCCCCAAAGGCCTTGCGCCATAAGGTAGGCTTTCATCGCACGTGCCCAGCTGCCATAGTCTTCACCATTGAAGACAGTGACAAAGGTGCTAAGTTGGGACGTCATAGTATCTGTGAAGGCTGATGAGACATCAGCATGCTATTCACAATACTGGTATGAGTAAAAAGAGAGAGCCTTGGCATTAGCTATCTCCTCGTACTAGCGAGGTAGAAGCTGCCCCAGGGGTCCGTTACATTCTCCTCCGAGAACTGGTCGGTGCCTCACGATGGGGTCTTATTGCGCCCTTCAAGGGACACAATGCCAGGTTGCCAAAGGTAGCATCGATGGTGTTGTCGACAACAGCAACTGTAGTTAAACAGCTTGACAATCATCGTCGTTTGTAATGAACGCAATGGCACCCATGTAGCAGGGCCCATAACCTGTTGCGCAGCAACCAGCACAGCAAACAATGTTATGGAGTCTCACCTTGTGAAGGTATAGAGACTGATAGAGTGGTTTGTAGAGAGGAGTGCTCAAGTGTGCGTAGAGTGAACGACTTGTATATTTAGAGGGGCTCTACTCCCCTCATTTATAGGAAAACCGGTCCCTATGGTCCACCCATGTCCGTTTGCGTAAAAGTGATGAGTAAAGGTGTCCACAATATCGCGTTTTCAGTGACGCCTGATGTGAAACACCCCAGAAGTCTTCAATATCACCACGTGTGATACTGATAAGACTTGCGCCCTCCATATTGGAGTTGTGCCCACTTTGTGCGTAACGGAGTACCCTAATATGGTAATCATATGTACGATACTCCTGTAATGTCATAACTGCTATAGATAAGATACGTATGTACTTATTACGTTTCAACAGTTATTCTTATAGCCTTGAGCTTGCTCTAACGTTGATGCGATGTGGGCCAAATATGGTAATCCATTGCCCAGAGCCACATGGCAGCCATGAGCCCCTGCGGTTGCGGTGTACTCCCTTATAACCCATAGCATTTGGCCTATCCCGAGGGGTATGGGTTATGAGGGAGTCGACTGTACTATCTTCCCTCCCGTGTTAAATGCACTACCCTCAGACAATAATACTGCTCGGATACTACTTGAGCATAATACGAATGTCAATTCGCAGAACCACAAGGGATCGACCCCATTACATCTAGCATCAGAGGGATAGGAGGAAGGCAAATCAGGCGCTGTGCAGCTCTTGCCGAACTATGGTGCAGATGTGCAAGTGCGCAACCTCGGTGGAAAGACTGCATCCAATGTAGCCCTCGACCACAAACAAAACGAAAGTGTACAACTGCTCTCAGCCCGCTGAGAAAAGAACTGATGAGACAGGGCATAGTATCTTGTCAGTGACGAATGTTTTTATTGCCTTTTTTTTGGTATGTTGACCATTATATCAGTTATCACGACAAATCGCTGGAACTCATCTTTATCTAGGCACTGGCAGCAAAATCGAGTAAAATACGTACAGCACTTCCAAATTCCTATTATATGTGCGACGGTTCCCGTGTTCCCATGTCACCATTTTACAAGCCATTTTTGGTATAGCGCTGTACTCGTCAAATCCATGAATGGCACATTGAAGCAGGAGTCGCAGGAGAATTCTAAATTCTAAGGGACGTGTTTGCGTTTGTATGACTCACTGACTATTCTCGCGGAGATGCGCAATGATTTCTAGTATGTTAAGCACAATTCTGACGACCATGTAGACACAATGAGACTAGTAGTGCTACAAATGTTTCTAGCCCGAACGCAATGGCTAATTAAAAGTATGAATTTGGAAAAAGGTATATTTGTCCAGTTGCATGTTCGATAACGTCCACCAACACGACACGATCACCCACACCCGAAGACCCACCCGCCTGATAGAACGGCACCATAAAATGTTACCAGGGTGCCCTCTATCCTGGCACCCCCATCCACTATCTGGTTAGGGTTTGAAAGGGCCAAACCCTGAAACTGCGTCGCAGAGAGCACATCGCCAAGATCGACGCTGGTGGAAAAGTAATTCAAGTTGGCGGCCAGGATCAGCGCCTGACAGCCCTGACCCTCCGAGGAAACCCATAGGCCGAAGTCCAGCCGGTTGTCCGTGACGAGATGCGCATAGTTGACGGACGGCGAAGACAACGGCGAAGACAGGAGGAAGGGTATGAGTTCGGGAAGCGCGTCAGCAAACTCGGATGCGCCGGCCATGATACCTGCCGTGGTTGGAGCGTCCCAGGCGACGAGACCCTTCGCGCCTGCGTTAACCGCGACGATTAACTCCACCAGGTACTCACTGTATGACGGCGTCCACGACCAAAATCTAAGAGCGCAATGATTACGGGTTCTCAGAACAGCTGTAGTCGGCATCGATCAACGTACTGTTGAGATCCAAAGCCCTGTGGTACATCCCAAAGGGTTGCATTTCGGTCCCAGCCAAGCACCTGTAGCCGCATGGAAAATTCTTCCAAGCGGTCGCGGATGTCTTCAAAATCGCCGACGCAGTTGTCACACCCGCAGCATCCCTGCTCGATCGTGCAAGGCGTGTCGTACATGACGCTGTAATTCGGGTTGATGCCGATAGGGTATACATCTGGCATCAGAATGGGTGTTCTGAAAGCGTAGTCACCAAATAAGTAGTCCTGGCAGTTGAGACACAGGGATGACGGTCGGTAGGGGTCGAGCGAGTTAATGAGATCGGCCGTAGACGAAGCCGCCCATGGAGGTCTTCAGAACCATCCGGTTCGTCTGCTGTATAATACACTAGAAGATTCGACCTATTCATTATCGACATAACCTGTTCCGTGACAGATGTCGCATTCATGTAGGTCCTAGAGAACTACTGTAAGGTCTGGACGAGTCTACGGAGGAAGAGCGACCAGCGCATGTCATATATCAGCCATATACCAAGTTGTTCCATCTGGTCAACCATGGCATTGAACGCCGTTATATCGTCATATGGCGGAATAGGGTGCACCTGTGCGGCATACGCTAAATAGTGTTGATGTAGTCCGCTTGGGGACACTCACCACGTTGATTCTGAAGTAACATTGTCAATTACTTGTCGATTCTCGAAAGCGGGGAACCCTACCCTTGGCTCTGAAGCGACTGTAGTACAGAATAGTTTCCTGCGAGATAACCGTCGAATTGTGTGAAGAATCCAACAGGGAATAATGATTCATATGGACCCTGTGAACCCGCTTGCTTCACAAGGAGACCGCCTGTTCGCTGGTCGATTTTGGTGATGGAGCCTATGTTACTAGGAGGCGACGGGAGGTAAGTCAGGCTTGCGGGAATGGAGGTGAATTTCTGGTCGGGTGACGATAGTGTCGCAGTGCAAGTCAAGGAATATGGTTCCGTGCGAGGTGATAAATCGGAAAGAGAGAATGGAATAGTAGTCGATCCATTCAAGGGGACTGTCCCAGAAGTTTGAAGCTCTCCGTTGATCCACACATTCACAGATAATTCGGGTTCAGGAAGGAGGACGATGGCATGGTCAGAGGCTGAGCTCCCACAAATTTCTGGTCCCGCACAAGAGCGTCAACGATGATCAGGCTAGTAGAATTGTCCCCGACGTCATCGGGGAGGAAGGGAGCTAGGGCAGGTTGGCATCTTAGAGCCAAATAAGGAGTCGTAGTTACCGGCGGTATGGGGAATTGGCCCCAAGGCATTTGATAGGGCTGGCCAGCTCTGAACTGTTTGCCACACCTAGAAATTATATGAGCTTCGACCCTGTCATAGATCAAATACCGCACCATAGCCCCGCGAAAACTGAGGGAGCGAAGAGCAGGGACAAAAGTATCCGCCACATGACACTGGCTCGAGCCGGAACGCAGGACGGGAGCATCGGTCGATGGCACCCTATATAGTACTGTTAAAGGGATATAGGCCTCGGATATGGGTAGTCAGGACGATTCATGTTCCATAGGCACCACTGGCTGCGGTTTGTGCGGCAATAGCCCGAAAAGTGTAACCGATAACCCTCGGAAGCGTCAAGGTGGACTCCTTTGCAGCAACTTCGCTTACAGTAGTCATCATAGTCATCGCTTGACCGTAGTTAGTGGCACAGTACAGCGGCCGGGCCGGAATTTCCCAACACAAAATTATTATTTTTGGGCGTAGAGCATTTGGAGCGCTCGGGGAAGAAATACGTGATTACACCTATATAACCCTGCAAGAGAATGTGTCAAAGGCATTTCAAGTTGTGTCTTTCCGACTGAGACCATCCAGAAATTGGCACGAAATGAGTTCGGAAACAGTGGATTGGGTCACATAGAGCTGGATCGGGGCACAAGAGTGCGAGATTCAGGTCAAGATCTTGGTCAAGATTCAGTTCTGACCCTACACATCTATCAGAAGGATGACTGAGTATGTCGCAACGGAGCCCGTCGCAACACAGCCTGGTGTATAAATTACCATTCTCGGACACAGCGGCGGAATCCAACGCAAAAAAGAACATTCTGTGAGCAGTTTGATAATCCTCTAGTAGTTTTGTTCCTGAAAAACACGAGAAGGGTGAGAGTTTGAGTTCTCGAGACGTGATTTTGGATGTAGGGGTGAAGAAGTGAACCGCGCCATGGGTTGTAGACTTTAGCCAGGGACTTCCCTGAATTTATATTGCCAGAAGCGGACAGGGAAGCGAATACCTTCGCGAACACGGTAGCGAGTCGTTCGAGTGAGACTGAAATACAGGTGAACAGGATATTTTTGATCTGCCTCACGATATGACTGTGGAGAAGCGATAATTATCGACAAGGAAAGGTGGGAAGATGACTGGCTTTAGTGGTAGTCTGGCACCAACTTGAACGATCCTGAGTTGATGATGCGCAGAGCCAATCCAATCTGGAATTCTGGAAATGGCCGCCACAGATACACATACTGACAAATACCGACAAATCCACACACATACGATACTCTAGTTGGCGCTGAACTTTTTGGTAGAGGACCGGGAAAGTTCAAGATAATTTCTGAATCGACTGTCATCCTCAATGAATTTCTCGAAGGCTTGAAGGTTAGAGAAATCCTGCCCCAATTGTGATATTTGACACGTAGCAGAAAAAGCCCAGTGTCACCACCCTTTTGCCACGTTACGATTACACGTGGATCGGGTTGGCCGAAGGCCGTGGCCAGGTCCATCTATAAAGCCAACGGTAACCTATGTGAGAAAAACGCTTGTCGAGTTTATTCTCTCTCAAAAATTGTTTTGGCTTCAATAGGGCGACCGTGACGCACACTTTTCTCCAGCTCCAGACCGTCGCGGATCGCCTTACACCGTGCTTCAAATTGCCGTAAAACGGGTTTTCTTCTGCGCCCTTATTTCTCTCATACCGAAAGTGGTTGCCGGTGGGCGCTCTGAAGGGTTGCAAGCTCTAGACATGAAGTCGCTTCGGTAAACACAAGCGACATGTGGGTATACATCGCGTAAGTCATTAATTCGAGAAAAGAAGCTCAATTACATGTTCTCTCTCCTCTTTCTAGAACGGTGTCGATATAATGGTTCAAAAAAAAAAAAAAAAAAAACGGTGTCGATATAGCGTCTTGGCCCTGTTGACGGCTTTGTTAACTTATGACGGATGGCTCAATGATTCTATCCGTACCTGCTTATCAAACGATGACGTAGAGTGACCTCGACCGCTACGGTGACCACACCATGCCGGCATAGATTTCCGAAGAACTGCCCGTAATTCCTTCGCGTTCTCACCTCTTAAGGGAGAGGTATGTTCAAACGGATCTAGGCCTCAAGCACTATCAATACTGACCCGATGTGAATTTCAAAGTCAGGAGTCCGGATACGTTTTTGCGCACCAGACGAAGTTCCCATCGAAAAGACCTCGGATCTTACAGCACTTCTCGCGCATTCCCTTTGCCAGTGACGTCTTGTTGTCTAGCTGCCTTCTTCATGAGACTACCAGACTTTGAGGTCGGAAAGAGGGTCTCCACACTTCTCATTTCGTCATCGAGTTTGGTGTCTCGATGCAGCACCCCTCGTTCCTAAACTCCTCAACAGTTTACCTCTTCTGCAGTTCGTCGTCATATACCTTTTGTCTTAACCTGGCTCAGGTCAGATTGATGCCTGGACCGGAACTCTCGCTTCTTGTGGGCGTGGAGTACTCAAACCAATGCATCGGGGTTGGCGGTGGGTTCTCGAAATTCTTCAGAGGGACGATTTACTCCCTGAATCGGCTCCTATTTAACGCTTCATAACTTCCGGTACTGACAATCAAATAATACAGCATCCTTTATCAATGCTTCGCCCACACCCATAGGTCGTGTAGAGCTAGCATCAGGTGATTCCAATTGATTCAGCCATTGGCCGAGGTATACCGCTCAGCCGGTAGTTGATACCAGAAGCACATACCACACGGTCAATGTCTGAAATTTTGAGAGACTCCACACTTCCAATAATCAAATTCTGATGCCCATTTCCGGCTCATAACATCTCCCATCAAGTTAAGTTATTCTTTCAAATTCCGGCATGTGAAACCTTCACCGGAGAGTCGACTCCACAGTGAGCATTTCTGACATATGTAAACATCAACATGGTCGACTGAGATCGCTTCCAAATGATTCCCAGCTCAGGACGCAATTATTGTGTTTTGCTCTTGAGTCTCAGCGTGAGAGCGCTTGTAAGGTCCGAAAGAGCCGCGCGCGAGTCCAGGCACAGCGTACACCTCGTTGATCTCGAGAGTTTCTTTGACGTGAGACAGAGCGAGGCGCGTTGCGCATGTAGAGACATGTAGCAGCAACTCACTTTACGCCCGACAGGGAAAAATGATTCGATCAGAATAACAGTGAAGTAGTGATTGGCGCCAACATGTACTCATCCCCGTATAGTGTCAATTCAGATGCCGATCTCACTGAAGCGCTCCTCCTAATGCATAACGAGTGGTGGTGCAGGAGGTGGTCGACGTCGATTGAAATTTATGGGACCTGTTGGAGCATTAAGTTACACGTGATCGCGGAAACTAATCATTCATGGCCGCTTGACACCGAGGGACCGTCACTCGCGCTGCGGCCGCCAGGCAAGGAACGCCGTGCGCAATGCGCATGCAAGTCTCATGATTTTGCGCCGGAACAGTTCCTGACGCCAGCCAAAGCAGGTACTCGTATTTCTGCTTTCTGCCACGCAGGGAGAGGTACTGGGGCGGCTCTTGGATAGCTGCGAAGGCGCTGGTCTGCTGACGAGGTGAGATTCTTTCCCTTTGTCCTGCCCCTCCTTCGCTCGGCCGCCGTTCGGCGTGTTGTGCCACATCTCGCCTGTAGAGCGTGGCCTACAGTAGTGCGCGCTTGCTTGCATGATCCATTCACCTCCCCGCTTCCCACACTTCCCCGCATACCGTATGCCCATGCGTGGCGCTCTACCTCCTCGAAGAACGATCGATCTACAACACCATGTTCATTACCCCTGTTTTTCGCTGATTTGTCTCTCTAGCGCGCGGGCGACAACAGTTGTGACTTATGCACATGCACGCACGCCGAACATATGGAATGGAGAAGCTTGGGCGGGGACGGTACCATGGCTCAGAGACTGCGTGAGTCGTCGCATTTTTTCGTTTCTGCATACCATTTCTGCCAATTCGCGCTTCTATTCCATTCATCCCAGTTCGGTGGGCCTCGCACGGGTACCTTCAAGTTCTATCTCGCCCACATTCCTCCCGCATGCGTGGAGCGTGTTGTTACAGTATAGAACGCATGTGCGTCGACTCTATTGCTTGGCCTTAGTACAGGCTTTAAGGCGCTTGAGGGCCATCCTTGTGGTCCCGCCCTTCCAAGTCCTGCCCTGCTCCAATCTCCTTCCTCCTCCTTCCCGGCCCGTGTTCTTTCGTGCGGTTGTCGGAGAATGGAAGCGGTCATGCCTGGTGGGGACGGGAAGAAGGGAGGCCGAAAGAATAAGAACCGTCCGCGGTTCACAATTCGGGGAGGTTCTTTACTCTATCGCGAACACGCCTATTTCAGGAAACGCAACTGCGAAGCGACGACGTGGAATGTACGAAGCAGGGAGAAAGGTCTCGACTCCTTCCTTGTACAGTTATAACGTATGCAGGGTGTGCATACTCACCACTGGCGGTTTGTTCGCGCTCGCGGTATTCTAGATCCCGACGGCAAGAAACGACGATATTGAATCGATGATTCTCCGGCCCACCTCAGTCCATGGGGTAAACCCGAAGTGAGTGCGAAGGACTCTAGCAACCGGAAAATCGTCTCTATCAAGTCATGCCACGACCCTGCGAACAGGCGCGGCTTGGATAACTGAGTTCTGTTGGCACCTAGGTTTTGCAGTCCGCACTCAGAAGTTTGGTTTGGGTATGGTGGAAAAAACCGACGGCGCAAAACGTACAGTAGTTTGGTCTCTGCTAATCACTGGCGCGACGAAGTGGTGACAGCGCATCAGCCTGACGCACGTTCCAAAAGACGCCCCCATAACCTCGCATACTTATTTGAATGGTGGATCGAAGTAGCCCTCCGGTTGCAGTCGAACAATTACGCAAATCTTGCACTAGCAGCGGAGCCGTTTAGTGGCGTCCTGCTTTCCCCAGAACGGCAATTCAAAGTTATGAGTGCGGTAAAATGATGGGTTCGAGTTGACAGGACCTGGATGTTCATGACAAAAGGTGATATGGTTCTCAGGTGTATTCTCACTGATCCACCGCCGCCGGGACCGGCCGCCGGAGGCCGTATAAGCGGTGGGAGTGCAGGACTGACAAGAATGGCGCTACTGTTCCCATCTCTATTCTGCAGTGACACCACAGACCTCAGAACGTTCTTTCCTAAGTTTCATCGAAGTTTTTATGCGCTGGCCTTTGTTTGCGTGGCACTGTCAGGTAGGTCTCACCCCAAGCTGCAAATATGTATTCCGGGTTTTCCATTTCCCGATGCTACCCGATCCAATACGCTTGAGCTCCGAGTCCGGTGTCATTATATCTAACCTTGGAATCGAATCGACGACTCATTGTCGTTATCAAGAGTGTAGCCTGCTATGATACATTTAACTTTGTCACGCCGAAACTTTGAACCCCGCAGATAGTATGCACGCACGTTTGCACTTCACAAAGTGAACGCACGCACAACCGTTGTAGAGTATTCACTTTGCGCCCAAGACTATAGTGACGACGCTGCTTCGTTCCTTACTGCCAATGTCTGACTGCCTAGTTTAGCGATGTGATCACCCGACCGTCAGATGTCCAATGATTGATCACCCGCCGCCAACGACACGCCAGTTGTGCATGGCGTGGGGCACGCGAGCCGTGTGCGTATGTGCGTGTTTTTCCCATTCCATCTACGAGCAACGTGTTGTGCCGTAAGTCCGCCAGGGCAAAACAAAACAAGCCACGGCCTCAAGGCGACGACCCGATCCAGTAAAATGAATTCGCGGGAGGCGCCGCGCCACTCATTTTGGCTGTGCGTGTGCGTGAACTCGGAGCTGTGCGGAGCGATGGGGGCTCGTCTGGCGAAGGCGAAGGAACGTGTACGTTCCGTGCGTTCCGTGCGTTTGATCTCGGCAGCAGCAGCAGCGAAGCGGCGTGGGCCGAGCGTGCTATGGCTCGCCCGGAAGCGAGCGAGCGGGGTGTGGAGATGCGGGGATCACGTGCATTGGGGTTCTTTCTCTCCAGTGGTCGTTGCACTTTCAGCTCATTTGGTGCATTTTCCTCGATTAGGCGTGTGTGGAGGCGCAGCGGTGCCACCGAACCGTTCTTCGATGAGCTCTGCACAGAACAGAAGGAAAAGAAGAGGGGTGGGTTGTGTGCCAGAGTGCCGGCTCCCAGTCGAGTTTGTTGCCACACTTACGGAGGCCGCGCCCCGGCCCACGGCCTTGGGCCCGCTGGCCAAGCCATGGCGTACTAAGAGTGTCTCGCGCTGTATTGGCGCCGATGTGAGCTGCCGCCGATGGAGCCCTGCCAGCGTTGCGAACTGCTCTCCAACTCCAAATATGAGTCTGGGTCCGTGGTCGTTCTTTTTTTTTTCTTGCAAGGTTGAGAGTTCTAGAAGGCCAAAGGCACAACTCACTCTACTACGGTTACGGCTAACTGTTAACTTAACACTATTACCGTGGACTACGGTCCCGCCGTATGTTCTGCTACTGGTGCGTTTCGCCAATCAGGCAGACGGCAGCATCTCCGACCTCAGTTCACTGGCGCGAAACGCCGAAGCGCAAATCGCCAGCGATGCATAATGTGACCGCACGCCGCAGTATTGTACTAGGAGAACAATTATGATAGTGCGCACTCCTTGCTGCCAGCACTTCAACATGTTCTTAATCTTGAAACGGCTCAGGGACTGGTGTTCAAGTGAGACGGAGCGGAGGATCGGAGTTGTTTCATTGGCAGTGTTGGTCACTATCGATGGCACCCGATGCGGTATGCTTATCGATGGGATCATTCTGCTCGTTGTGGATAGGGCTGGGCAAACCAGGGCAGCTGGTTTTTTTCACATTTCGACCGAAGGTAATTCCAAACCCCTTCTTAACTTCTCCACGTACCCATCCCGCCCTCTCGGACAAGGAGGTGTCTGTCGTCGGATGTTCGGACGACAGGCGATAGTCTAGTGATAAGCGGGAACTCAACACCGCAGACTCGCGGTCGGTAAGGCCGTGCTACCGTCTGTTTAATTGAATCATCTTATTTTGTTGTTTGTTCGAATCATTGGTACGTGCAATGTGTGCGGGGTGATAGGCGCGTGCATGCCTCAAGGCCGTAAACACATGTAAAGTGCCACAGTTAGCTGGTTTAGATCAGGAGGTTGGAAGTGGGTGCAGTTTATAGGTAACTTAGGTTTGAGGTCCCAGCACAGGGGTAACAGAAACGCTGGCTCTTCCTTGAGCAGGCACACAGGCGTCAGTCGCTGACATTTTGGATGCATGGATCACCTCTCGAAATCAAAAAGTGGGCGCCTACTCCCGATTCTCGTTTTGAACATCTTCAGCGCGTAGGGAGGCGCAATTACAAAGTGGTAGTAGTATGTCCGCATGGACAAGTGAGCACTCTTGGCGCGAGTGGCAGGTGGAATAGCTGGTACGAATGCAGGCGGCGTTGTGCCTTGTCCGCAATTTGTATTCCATCCCTGGCACACACGTTCACACATTTTTTGTTAGAAGAGAGGTATGGACTATTCATTGGAAGCCCCGGACAGGTCGAAGTATGACACTCATGGAGTAGCAAAGCGAAAGACACCGACACGGAGCCGATTGACAGTGAGTGCTGGCAGACTGGCAGATCAACAGTAGAGTAAGAGCCCGGGAGCATGGCGAAAGTGCGAGGGACCGCAGAGGTGAGAAGCGCATGCCGAATAAGGGAGTAATTATTTTTTGCCTTGAAGAGATCTCAGTAATTTGGATCTCACCTCGAGGCCGAGGAGGGGCCCTCGTGACGGAGTGCACAGGGTGCCGAGACGAGTGGCTTCTTCTCAGGTGTCTTTTCTGAGCTGCAAAGAAGGGCTCACAGGAACGAGAGGATGATACATAGGGTCAAGGGTTGTGTGGAAGCAGGGGGAGGGCGGGAAATGGGCGTGTGAGATCAGAATCGTGGCAAGCCTTCTGGATTAGAAGGGAGCGGCTAAGCGAGATGGAGTACTCCTTACACTTGGGTAGTTTGTTCAAGCAGGATCGTAGGTATGTAGCAAGGGAGGCGCAAGAAGAACGACGACGTTTGACGCCGGGTAGACATGGAGGGCGTGGGGCGGTTATGAGGGTTCGAATGGACGATTGACGTAGAAGAAGGAAGGGATAGGTGCGTATGTCGAATTTGATATGTCAAGGAGGCGAAATGTATGATATGATATGTTAAACCCAAGGGAGACTCAGGACTCCGCCATCATGAGTCAAGATGCAGTGGCGGAGACTGGCAGTCCGCGGAGAGAAGCCCGAAGTAGAACAATTATTAATAGTAATGATAGCAAGGAGTAGTTTTATGGAGCTGAGACCGAGAGAAGAAGAGAAGGTGGACCAGACGCAGATGACTGGCCTCGAGGAGTGAACTAGAGGAGGGGTTCAGATTAGGAAGTCGCATCACCACACGAAACGGACGGGGGGCGTCGGCGAATCCGGACGGAGGGCACCGAGTATGGAAATATATTGGAGGGAAATACTAGTTTTATGGGATAATACAAACCCCCCTCGCTGAGTAGACACCCCGTCCCCTCTGTCCCTTGCTCAATATCACTGGACTGCTCATTACTGAATCCCGCCGTTCCCTCTCTCCCTCCTCTCCTACCGACCCCTCTCCCCTTTTAAATGCCTTCCATCTTAAATCTCAAGTTCAAAGTGTGTCCCCACTTTTCCCATGCTCGATTTCCACTCCTTCCTTTCCTTAATGTCTCATCCCTACCAGGGCAACAAATCTTTCATCGCCTTTTCCAACCTCGGTGATGCTGATGCTCTCACGAAGACATGGAAGGTTCGTCTTATCATATCTTGCTCGTCTTACGTCCTCATCACATCACTCAGGTCTGCACCAAAGTCGCCAGCTTCCTTGAGCAAGGACAACGTCTCGAGAACCTCAGCTGGCGTCTATGGCACCTCCAAAACCTCATGGTCGATGTCGACAGTGCCAAGTCGAAGCGAGAGTTCAAGAGACTGAGCAAGTGCATGAGCGACAAGCTCGACAAGGAGAAGGGCCGGTCCGTCATCTCCGCTACTCTTCCCCTTAACCCTCCGCCCTGATGAGATTGCTGTCCCTCGCCCTCCCTCCTTTACGGAAATTGAAAAAAAAAATTTGTTTCGGTTTACCCAGGAGCATCGAAGAGTTGGAAGCCCCTGGTTTCAAGCGCAACCACTCCACTGACATCATCCGACAACGCGCCGCAGAAAAAGAACGCTCTCGCGAGGCAAATCTCGATGTTCGCCCCGGCACAATCAAGCGTATGCAATTTACTTTCTCCGTCGACCAGCCCACACCGGCCGCTTCTGCGGGTCCCGTCCAAAAACCAGACCTCAAACCCTCCGCCGAGTTCAAGGACAACGTTACTCGCCGAAGTCGTCCTCTTACCCGGTCCACCGCCACCCAAGAAGACACTCTCCCCGAATCTGCCTCTGCTCCTTCCGACTCGCACAATGACACCAACTGTACCCGTAAAGACACAGACGCAACCTCCCATCCATCCACAACTATTTCTACGAGCCATGGAGACATCTTACTTCGCTTCCCCGGCCTCTTCTCTACCGACTTTGGCCCCTCCGCCCTCCTCTATCCTACGCCCACTGTCACGAATCCGATGAACTACGGTGAAGGCGTCCGTCACTCATTTCCTTCCAACGACTCGTTCGACATCGTCCGCCCGACAATCGAACTTCCTCTCGACGAGCTCCTCATGGAGCCTGGAGACTGTACCGAGGCGTGGTCCGTGTCCGCCTTCGCCTCTGCCTCAGCTTCCGACTCGCAAGCCCAATCCCGCCAGCTGGATCTGGCGACAGACTCGGAGATCGGAATGAAGAGCGAAGCATTTGAACACCACCACCCCGCCTTTTCGCAAGCCCACTTCGCAAGAAGAGCCTCGCAACAGGAGCAGACGGTCTCTCCCTCAAAACTTGGTCACCGCAGCGACACGCCAACCGGTTCCAACCCCTCTCGTCCCGCCCTGAGCGTGCGTACTCAGGGTGCCACCACGCGCTCCTCTGGTCCTAGTGCAACCGCTACAAATCCTCCAACCGTTCTCCCGCAGCCGGGAGCCAATGGTAGCAATGCGCCTGGAGGTGTTAAGGCCGAGTGCTCAAATTGCGGCGCAACGCACACGCCACTGTGGCGTCGTGGCCTGAATGACGAGCTTAATTGCAATGCCTGCGGACTTTACTGCAAGTTGGTACGCGCCACTCGTACAGACCCTTTGTGTTTATTGTCTCTGAGCGTGCGTGCCTAGCACAAGCGTCCGCGCCCAAAAAGCATGCGGAATAACCATGGTGAGGGACGCTCGCAAGCAGCGCCCCGCCAGGAGTCCTCGGAAATCATTGGTATGCTCTTAATAGCTAACTTTGACGTAATGTAATTGACGCAGTCGCAGCGCAATGTTACAACTGCCACACCACTGCCACACCGCTCTGGCGTAAAGATGACGAGGGCAAGACCGTGTGCAACGCGTGAGCACCAATCGGTGTCATATCTTCTAACCGCACTCATGTCTTCTCTATTTCTCCCTGGAACTCCTGCAGTTGCGGACTTTAGTGAGTTTCAAAGTTGTCAACTTCGACCCTGCCAAAGCTGATCCGTAAATTTTTTTACTAGTTTCAAATTGCATGGTTCTGCCCGACCAATCTCCATGAAATCCGATGTGATTCGCAAACGCTCCCGTCATGACTCCCGCCGCGGCAGCACCAGCGGCAATGGTCCCGGAAATACATCCGAGACCCCATCCGCTAGTCCTGGTGCATCTCGTCGGCCATCTCCCAATGGGGATGCCGATGGTGATATTTCCCCCACGCTCGCTATTGATTCGAATCCGGGCGCGTTTGATGATCCCGATCTCGACCCTGCCAGTAGTCACAGCGCCGGCAGCAACAACGGAGCCTTTAGTTACGTCCCTCCAACGCAGAGCGAGCTGGTTGGCGCCCTCGGCACTGGCAATGTATACAGCTACCCCACTCTCAACTTGTCCAACTTCCCGGGCCCCTACCACCCCGATCTTCTCTCGCAACTATACTCTACGGACTACAACACAAGTAGTGGAGACAACTCGGAAGGAGAGAGCGGTGTCGAGATGCGCGGTGCAAAGCGAAGGCGGATGAGCAACGACTCTGTGACAGAACCACCGAGCTCAGCCGTTTCGTTCTCATCCTTCGGTCGTGACAGCAGCAGCTTCTCGACGAGCAGTGCGACGTCTGTCTCAAGTTCAGCGCGCAACTCGATGGACTTCTCGTTTTCGGCATCGGGCAATTCCCTTAACGGCGCTGGTAATTGCAGTCCGAGCATGGGCGGTGGAAACAATAACGCTTCCAATGGTAACAATGGCTCCGGTGCTGTTTCATATTACAGTTCGTACTGGCACCCTCCGATGCTACCGCAGCCGCATGGTTCGCCCTTCATCCATCCTCCGATGCTTCCGCCGTCGTCCACGAACGACACCGATGTACAAATGGATTTTTTGCATGGTTCTACGGGCATGGGCGAAGGGGATCACTTCCTGAATTCGTACATCCATCCTCCTATGCTGCTTCCTGAACCTCACCCGCCCATGCTCCCTAGTGACTGGTCAGGTTATCCGACCGACGTCGGTGCTGCTGCCAACGGGTTCTAGGTCCCCGCCTCCTTGAGCGTCTGCTTTCCTTTTATTGTTCCCATATCATCTCATTTCCTTCCACTGTCTACTACTCATGGGTTTGTCGTTCCGCTCACGCAATTTTCCTCATTGTTCGTGTATAGAAAATTGTTTCTACACCATCACGACCACGGTCACGATCCCAATATCCAATGCTTTCTCCCAAACTCATTCTTTGGATCTCACACATCTTTTCCTATCTCTCCTCTCCTTTCTGCGCTTGTGTTATTCCTTTTTCTTTATTCTTTTTTTCTCTTATCTCACCCATACCTGTGGCAATGGCCCCTGCCGCCAGCCTCTGTCCTACTTATATCGATATGCCTGGCGGAGATTTGTACGACGAGAAGCAGCAGCAAGAATTAGCTACAGTAGCAAGTAGTATCAGGTACAAAGAAGAAGGAAGGTTGTCGTTGTTGTCTACGCGAAGGGCTTCGCTATCCAAGCCCCATCAATCAATCAATATTGATCAATACAGTACCTAGAATAACTGAACTGGCTGTCGTGTTCTTCGTCTCAATTGTGTACACGGGAATCATACTCTTCCAGATTTCTGCGCATGTTCATGGAGGTAACCAGGGACGGCTCCGATAAAAATGAATGTCGACGTGATCAACACTTCATCTCCGCGCGTCCGGGAGCTGCGTGCCCATTTAAATCCTGCAGGGTCTCTTCTCCGAATAGCTCCAATCACGTCAAAGAGCACGAGACACGTTCATGGCTGCCTACCATATCTCGTCCTCGTATTTGGTGCCAACCGCCTGCGGGCCCAGTAGGCTGTAGTAGTGTACGTTACGGCGCCAGGCAGTTTTAGTGCCACGGACGTCATACTGCGCGCAGGCATACAGTAAACGCAAAAGGAAAGAAGGTGCAGCTGACCGCCTGCGCGCTCTCTCATACGTCATAACTTACCATAATACCAGACAAGAAACGGAAAATCCCATGGGTCGATGACATTTCTATGGATGTCGCCTCGTCCTTCCTTCTCGTCCTTCCTCTTTCTGATTGCCGTACCCTGCATAGAACGGACCAGCCAGGGCTGTGTCAGTTACAGTACAAGGGTGCTGGTCGCTGGGCCAGAACACGAACCTGAGCTGAGTCCGAGCCGCAAGCGTCAAGTCGTTGGACCACGCGCCCCCAAAAAAAATTGTCGCTCCACCAAGTCGTCCTGTGCATGCGCGGATCCCGAGCCGCGTCGTCGGCCTCCGAGTTGCTCGCTAAAACCGCCCGCCCGCCATTTTCGTAATGTTTTTCCCTTCATCTCGACCTCTGTCCTGTATCCGAGCTAATTTTAGGAGTCGTTGCATGCTCGAGTCCCCGTCCGATGTCGTGTTGCGCATGGACGAGTGATGAAGTCGGTGCCGAGGGTCTATGATGCGGGACTTTCGATCCGAGGTTGTGCCTGATTGATCACGAGACTTGTGTCGCCGCCTGCGATCGGGCCAGGGACGAACGAGGGGTCGGCATTACGGCAAGGCATGGGACAGCACAACTTCAGTTCGCTTCCCTTGTATTCCTTTGTTTTTCCGTTTTGTTTTTGTTGTGGTTGCCATCTTCCTTCTTTGGGTTTTATTTTCCCTTGCGGACTGACTGGACTGGCGCCACCACCTGCCGCAACTGAAAGCGAGCTGCTTGTTCAGATGGAGCGAGAGAAGCTTGTAATTATGCCAGCATGGGGTACGGGTAATATGTTCATCACCGCCGTTTTTTCTTCCTCCTGACATTTTATGTGTAATCGCGTACCCGACTCAGTCGCCAGAAGACCAGAACCGCAAATCGCTGTTGGTGTGAGTGTGAGTTGGGTCGTGGGAGCGCAAAGTACGTTGGCGCCGACACGGGGGTGCGGGGTGTTTTGCAAAGAAGAGGTCACCATGGTCTCGACTCACCTGCTACAAGGCTTTCCTTAGGTGAGGGTGAAATGATCCCTAATGGAATACACGAGTAAGTTATGTTCAACTTGTAAACGAGGTTGTGCTTCTGGACCAAGTCCAAACCTAAGATCTGACACAACAGGGCCGAGACTCGGGGCGCAAACAACTACGTGACGAATTTTGTCTTTCTTCACGACCACAATGAGACTTGCTGCTTGTACGTATGATGGCAGCTGTCTATTTGATGGGAGCCGCGACTTACCCAGCCGAATGAGCCGTCCTCTAAATGGTGCAGCGATGCTAATATACGTTAGCGTCCTTCCGGGCGCAAGAAGTTCGCGCGTAGTTCATACCGCATAGCAGTGGAAATTCCAGAGGTGGTGAGCCGAGACCAGACGAGCGGAAACCATTTCCCACCGTGCTGTGGACATGTTTACGCCGCGGGCTGCAGCTGTCACTACTTACATGCAGCGCAGCGGCGGTGGGAAGAAAGGTACAGGAAGAACGTCATGGTACCAGATCGTCATTGATGGACGCAGGGTACCTGCCTTTTTGGTCTCGCTTGTTAGCTTCGCTGTACTTGGTGTGCACGCAAAACATGACATGACAAGAGACACAATTACGCCCACCTTGTACGAATGTGCTGCTGCGGCTACGGGGAGGAGTCATATTGTACTGGAGTCAGTCAAGGTTCCGAGAGTATCCTTTCGTTGTTCCGTACATTGCGGAATGGAAGCCAGTGCCTCTGATTTCGAAGCTCAGAGTGTTTTTTGGTTCGTACAACCAAAGAGCTGTAAGCGCCCAAGACGTCTTGTCCGAAAAGCTACCTGGACACGGCCCTGAAAAACAATGTGACGTTTGTCATCTCTTCGAACTAGAACTATGTTGATCGGGCGCACAGAGCCCAAGCGCGAAGTGGGAATCCTGCGCCATGTTACTGTGTGCATATGCCTGAGATAGTCCTCACCCCTACGCCCGAAAAATCATGTGTTTTTTACGTTATGTTCCTTCTGTTGTCCGAGAACGCCACTCTGGACCCGCACCTCGCAGAGTTTGTACACAAGATTCCTCTTCCCTGAGATAAATTTGGAGCCGTACGTGATTTCTGAGACATATGATCTGACTTCGTGCTTCCTTTGGTCGTTGATGGTGGTGTCTAAGAGACAGGGTGGGAAAGGCGGAAGGGTCTTCACTAGAACAGATCCAGAGAACACGGACTTGCCTTAGGAGACCTGGGTGACAAGTGCGATCTGGCTCGTCTGGAAACAAGTAAATTTCACTGGTATGCTTCAGGATGCTTCAGGATGCTTGGAATTGGAAGACAAGACGAGAAAGATTTCCAGTGGGCATGTGGTCGGTTCAAATTTGCAACTGTGTGAAGGTGGATCAGGTGGACGTTTTGTGAAAGAACTTTGCCTGGGCCCACCCGAAATGGTAATTCATTTCAGCACTCGAAGATCACCGCTCCCACCATGCACATTCGTTCTTCTCACCCAAGGTATCACATGAGCATATTTTCCCTCAGTTGGAAAATTTGATAGTGAACGCGTTCTCTTTCCAGGTGTTCCTTGCGGTTCCGACACTCCCTGAACGGCAGAGCGAGGTCATGAGCACCCTCCTCGCCTATGTTCCGAGGCAAAAACGGTGAACGGGCTCAATCTCAACCACTAACGTCGCATACACTTATCTTCAAGCCAGATTAGCTTACAGTGCAAAGAAGCATCTCGTCGAGTTATGCCGTCAGGGCGTCATGGTCAACCATGAGATCTGAGGCCTAAGGCCTCAGGTACGAGACGAGGCGGCGCAAATGCGTACCAACGAGGTGGTATACCACCCGTACATTCCCGACCCAAAACCCGAGCCTCCCGAGTTGAGGTCTATCTGATAAGCTTCAACTTGTTTTCCAATTTCTCGCTGGAGTGGTGGTTCTACGCTTGATCAAGAAAACGTACCCCTCAATCTTGGTCCAACTGCTTACTCGAGTCAACGAAAGTCACTGTGAGAGTAATTTACTCCAGTACCAGTACGGAAGGGTGTCCGTGTGTTCACACGAGATCTCTTGCCGACGCCGCCCTGCTCACAGCCTGAGGTGTCACCAATCTACGGTATTTGGCTCCGTGGGCTATATGCAAGACCCGCAAATCGAATCTTGGGATAAATGCGGATCTAAAATAGGCTAATCGCAATTCTGCTTATGTTGCCCAACCGGGATAGTACGCACCTCGCCCTCGGGATCATCATAGTTGCCGGCTCCCGACGGGCTGCCGCCTCAGACCCGCTCAATCTAAAGGCAGTGCTCGGAGGCGTCCTGTGGCTCTTGGGACATTCGTGGCGCCCCTCGAAATGGCGCTGCGCCCTTTTTGCTCAGTTGCTTCTCGTGTGCGACCCTGCGGCGCTTGGATAGAGCCCCCACTGACGCCTCTCCAACGAATCAGACGACATGGTCGGAAAATAAAGGGCGATTAGACCCCTGGCAGAACTACCCATGCAGTTCCCATACCTCGTGGGAGTCTCGAGGGAGCTGGAGCGCCGTAGTGCCGCCGCCAGGGCCTCATCAAGTGAATATGCCATAACCTCTTTTAAGTCACTTCCGCTCAGCTCCTCAGCTCGCTTGACTTTTTTTGCGATTCTGCTGCGCATCCCCGCAGAGCTCTTTCCGATCTCTATCCTCGGGGAGAACACCCCACCAACTCGAGTCCTTGTCACGGTAGTTCCTGACCGGAAGAGTGTGGATCTCGGAATCCGGGCTCATACAATACGACACCATGGGAAGGTTTCATATAATGGCTTGTAGTTAATGGAGCTAGTCCAGCGGATGTCGAGATGGTCGTATAGGGTATCACCTACTGCCTATGTGATCTCTCCTTTACTAATTATCCCCCTAAAAACATCATGTTCAGATCCCCGGTGTCTGCATCTCAACGCATTTAATATATTCTTGCAAGCTACTCTACAGGTCAGGCCAATCTATGGGCTAGCCCTAAACTGGAACGATCCCCCCCAGAAGCAATGTGGCGCACTTCACCCCGAGGTAACCGCGGCTCGGGGCGCAGAATCCGTCGGACGAGTTGTTGTCCGAACATAAGTTAATTTAAGGCGGATGACGGCTGCACCCGCAGCACTGATAGGGAAAGCGCAAGTCGTACGATAACTTCAGAGTTAGCATTTGGGCCTGTGCAACCAGAAAGATACGGATCCCAAATGTCATCCATCTGGAGCAGGATTATTTTACGCAACCTAGGAGTTGTTATCGAGCCATAGGTGGGCGCCACGTTTAACGGTTTTAAGTGGGAGCCTCTTCGTGTCCGCGCTTATTGCTTGTGGTCGCAGCACAGAGCTTAAAAATCCGTACACAGAGGTGGAGTCGGATGCCCATGCCGTCCGCAGGGAAGAAGTGCTAGCTAAAACTTAAAGATTCCGCGGAGGGTCGTTTTCCGATAAACCATGGAGTGCATCCCAGCATCGAATACGACGATCGGTAGCTCCGAAAAAAGTGCAGCCCAAAGTGGAGCAGAAGAGAAATCGGCGGGGTACATAACGTAAGCCAATTATTTATTGGCTTTGCGTTTGCGCGCGCATCCAGACGCTCGCAGCGCCGTAGTGTGATCCTCTGACATTTGTTCCAGGCCATTGTTCAAGTTTGTCATGAACGACTTGATAATATGTCACGGTGGCACGCTGCCCGAAGCCTTCAGTCCCTATCGTGCTGAACGCTGTGAGCTACAGACGAATCTGTGCTCCCCAAGCGCGCCGTCGACGACTTATAGCACTGGGCTGTCCGCGCCAGTGTTGCAGTAAGCTATTTAGCTTGGGCTATGCCACAATATCCGAGGCTACTTACCACACTAATAGCTGGGGTCACGCAAGAGACTTTGTTTGAACAACGTAGGCTCGAAGTAAGGGACCACCCGCGGCCAGGGTCTAGTAACTTATTCCTGGGCAAGGATCTCCATTCGTGGTGGTCTCGTTCACTTCCGAGAAGATATCAGCAGAACTCAAAGGCCTTTTGGGAAACGGTCCAAGGAAAACATAACAGAGAAGGTACGCGGCAGCCTAGTCAGGTGATGCAACGTGACGTCATACACAGCCGTAAGGGAAAGGAAGAGACAACTAGTACGCAACGACGAAGAAAACAGTGAGCCAAATGACTTCCTTGATGCCGTGAGTGAGCAGCTAGTTGACCTTGACGACACTTTGCGGTAGGCCATAAGCATGCCCATTCAAACGAGTGTGGGATATGGATCCCGATTAGGAACCTCGCGTCTGTTGAAATTGAATGTCGTTGGGTCTGCGGTCGTACCCTACTGCATCGTTCAGCCTGCCACATACGGCTCGATGTCAGCTCGCAATAAACGCAGTGCCGAATCAGAGGAGGTTTCTCGTAAGAAAAAGTGAGTCTACTTCTCCTTGCTAGCATACGGGTATCAATGAGGTTTTAAACAGGCCACGCAAGGATGACGACGACTCATTCGACGAAGACGATTCGGCTAGCGAGATCAACGACGGTAAGCATTATTCCGCAGGATGTTCGGCTCATACGAGTCTAAGTGCGTACGTCCAGATGAGTTGGAGGCACTCGATCAGGACAATGTCATCCCGACTGGGAGGAGGACGCGCGGCATACGGGTCGACTACACGAAAGCCGCAAGAACAGATGGCCTACTAGTGGACGACGAAAGCGGATCTGAACCCGAGACTAAAGGGGCAACAAAGACGGAGGAGACTGTTAAAAAACCCAGCAACAGGTCCCCCGAAAGGAAGCCAGCGAACATCGAAGAATTGGACGACAGGGGAGAGGATGATGAAGGCGGTGAGGATGAAGGTGAGGAAGATGGACAGGATGAAGAACAAGGCGATGAAGACGACGAGGCCGACGACGACGACTAAGCATAATTTCTTTCACAAAATTACAGTAAATCGCGATATAGACATATCATTTACTCTTATCCTCAAGCTTATCTGCTCGTGTCCATTCCATGTACAGTACCATGCTCGCCTTTGTAAACGTGTTCAAGTTTAAGTTGCTCCCCATAAATCGCTTACCTAAGCTCTACCCCAAGACCAACGCCACTTCAACTGCCAGCAGAGACCGTTCGCTGGCATGTCTAAAGAGCACACTCGCCCACGCTCGGACTTCATCGCCGTCCTCGCCTTGCCCGCAGTCACGCAGAAAATCAGAGCGGTTCGCGTCCTCGTCCAAAGTATGACGAACAGCACCTGAAACCTCTCCTGAAACCCTCCCTGATCATTCCCGACCTTCGCTTCGAACCAACATACTTGGCCAAGCTCGCGGCCGCAGGCCCCGGTTGGCAATCCGTCGTCTGGGTCACAATACGAGATCAGTCATAAGCCCGTTGCTGCAGGGTGCTCTTTGGTACGTTTGTCGATCACAGCCTGCTATCTGGCGACCTACGGTGACAGGACCTGTCTTTCAGGGGCACCGCCACCGTATTCATACAGCCCTTGCTACGCTCTGTGATGGGGCGCTCTCAAGACATTACACCAAAGCCTGCAAAAGAAGGTAGTGCCGCGGGCTGGTTACGACATTGGGCTCGCTCGCTCTTTTCTCTTGATGCGAGGACGGGGTGTTCGCCAGCAGGGCTTCGATGATGTTGTGGCGTGGATGGCGCCGAGGCATTTGTGAGTTTCCTTGGTTATTTTAATCTATCAACTAACCGTAGGTCCCGCAACCAGGAAATATCGTCGCCCCACACCCATATGGCATTTACCCTTTTCGAGACGTTCCAGCCGAGCCATTGTCCATGTATCTTATTACCCGAGCCCTGTAGTTCATCTCAGACCCTACTTGGCGACTCCCTGGTTTCGCTAGCAGAGCGTCAAGCGGTTTGTTCAACTCTAGTTGAGCCGCGGCAGAGAGCTACCTATCATCCTGCCATTTACTACGATTCGCTTCTCGACAGACGCTTAAAAGGTCAAAGTTCCCTGGTACAGTACTAGGCTACAGTGACATTTCGAGTGCATCTGAAACCAGACGTTTTGACAGTAAGATGACGGCGCCTGAATGTGGGTAGGCCTGGTCTCTTGTCCGTACTTAAGTTTACTCTTTCATCAATTTGATCGTACTTCGGTCAAGCGAACCAGCGTGGCTACAGTGATAGCTTAACTGCAGGAATGGGCATACTCTGAACGAGCTCGGCTCGTCGATTCATCTGTCACGTAGCGAATTCGATTGTTCGTCGCTCACCTTTGGTTCTGTGTGAGTTTCCTGCGTGACACTATGCTCAGGACCCCACGATTAGAGCAAATCGGGCCTACGACAGTGGTGAAGTACCAGCACAACATTTCGAAGACGCCTGATGGTCTTGAATGCAGTACCTAAGGGATACGGCTCTAGCTTGTCGCTGACGCTCATCCGTCTGTGTCCAAAAGGCAACCTCGCCTCACCCGAGCGTGGTTCCAAAACGTGGATAGGGCTACGTCGATGTACCTTACCGTTCGTCCGAGTGTCCCCAGTATGAAAGAAAGAGACGAGAAAAACGAAAAGACAACATGGGAAGCTTTGACAAGGTAAGCCATGTAAAGCCCTTCACGCCCTAAAAGCCTCATAGGTGCCAACAGGTGTTGAAGAACAAGAAGTGGTCGTGACGGGCGAGAATGGGAGTGCTGGCCTAGGCGAAGATGGATATCTCCGCGGTCACTACCCCAAATCTTAACGGAAAACGAGGTGGCGTTTGAGGATAGACTCAGCAACGAAGTGATGGTGGTTCTTCGCGCGAATGGTGGAGTCGTAGAGTCGTCATGACATGCATGACACGTCACGCACAGTGTGGGTGGCAATATCCGGTCGCGCACGTCAGAGTGTAGATCTCAAGCGGCCTAATGTCTTGCAACTGGATGTACTGGCTCAGCAACGTCTTTGAGGAAGGCAGAGAACGCAGATAAGACATTTACAGTCAGATCGACTCAGGAGCCACTTTTCGTCAGCACTTTGAGATTTATCAAGGGTCGGGACTTGGGCTCGAAGCACGGCGAGAATGGCACTGGGCGAGCCGTAGGACTGCAGCAGAACGGCGACAGGGTGTGAGACAATGTCTTTCTTTGTCTGCTGGTTGTGCACTTTAAAAGCAGCTGTGAAGATCGTCTCTAAGTTTGTAGAAGAGGCAGCAGCTAGCAGAACTTGGGACATAGTGCTACTAGTAGTTGAACCCGTGTGGATGCTTAGGCCCGAGGATAACAAGAAAGTCGCGACACTGCAGTCTGCAGACTATGGCATACGCCGCAGCGCCTCGTGAGCAAGAGATAGCCGCCCTGATATATCCCAGGCACTTCAAATTGAACCAGCCACCATGATGGACGCACGCACTGCCTGTGGTACGGGGTCCCACGACACGACGCCCCCGTCCTGTTTTCTAGCTCTAGTCAGTGTCTCGCGAGTACTATTGTCCCTGCTCCTCGCTCCCCCAGTTTTTGCAGGAAAATGGTGAGAGTATTCAGTGTTCTATGACAGGATCGAAACTCAGAGACCAGCGTTACTAGGTGTGGCAAAGAGTATGAACCTGGCGAGCCGATTAGTATGCCCTGGGGTCAATTTCCCATACCCTGCGGCAACCACAACTCCTCAATTGGCCCTAAGATGCCACCCTGCCATAAAGCCATTCCTCCCTGATGACCTTGTGGACAATTCTTCTAGCCTAATAATCGTTGACGCTCTCCTGCGGGACCAGGAAATTGCTGGTTCTCAGTCTCTGATCATGCCAGTGTCATCCTCTTCCTCTCCAGAACCGGAATTATTTGTGAATGAGTGGATCGATGGAATGCCTCTCGCTTCTGGAACCGTCCCCTTAAATAGATCGGCCACCATACCATTCTCTCTATCCAAAATATCGCCTCGCTCGGAGCCGTATTCCCTGGTTTGCACCGCGACGTTATCATCACCCGAACAAAATTTTATGTCCATTCTCACAAGCCTGACTTACCTCCCGTCGCCTCCTCATCACATCGGCTCCATAACTAAACTCGACCTACGAACAGGCGGTCTCCTTGCAAAGCGAGCTGGTACACAGGATCCATACGAATCAGTTTTCCCTGTTGGATTCTATACGCCATTCGGGGCTATCTAGAGCGGAATAATTCTGTCATGGAACTGGAAGTGCTTAAGCGCCAAGGGTAGTAGAGTTCCCAGCTTTCACGAATCGACTAGCAGTTGATAATGTCGCTTCAGGATCAACGTGGTGAGTGTTTTCAAACAACTGCGTCAATCCTATCAAGCTTCAACCCGCACAGGTGCACCCCATCCCGCCTTATGACAATGTAACGGCCTTCCATCTCATGGCTGACGAGATGGAGAAGCTTGGTTTATGGCTGATATATGACATGAGCTGGTCAGCTCTTTCTCTGCCAGTGTATTTCCTATCCAGACTTAAACACTCTCTAGAGCTTACATGAATGAAACATCGGTGATGGAACAGGTTATGTCGATCAGGAACAGGTCGAATCTTCTAGTGTATTACACAGCAGACGAACCTGACGGTCATCAAGATCGTCCGTGGGTACCTGCGTCTGCTCACCGAGCTCATTAACTCGCTTGACCCATATCGACCGTCATCCCTTTGTTTCAACTGCCAGGACTACTTGTTCAGTGACTACGCTTATGGAACACCCATTCTGATGCCAGATGTGTACCCTATCGGCATCAACTCAAATTACAGTGTCATATATGACACGCCTTGCACGACTAAGCAGGGATGCTGCGGTTGCGACAATTGCGTTGGCAATTATGAGGACATCCGTAACCGCATGGCGGAATTTGCCATGCGCGTCGAGGCACTTGGCTGGGACCGAAACACAACCCTCTGGAATGTGCCACAGGGCTTTTGAACTGCACAGTACGTTGATCGTCATAGCGTTTACAGGGGCAATCGATGCAGATCACGACTCTTCTGACAATATGTAAGCATCGAACTCTTAGATTCTGGTTGCGCACGCCGTCGTACACGGAATTCTTGGTGGAGATAATCATCCCGGTTAACGCGGGTGCGCGGGGTGTCGTCTCCTGGACCGACCCAACCCCACCAGGCATCAAGCAGGGGCATCTCAGTTTGCCAGAGCGCTCCCCGAGCTGACACCATTCCTGCTGTCTTCGCCATTATCTTCGCCGCCTGTTTACTATGAGCACGTCATTACGACCAATCGCATGGACCTTGGCCTTTGGGTTTCCTCGGATGGCAAGGCGCTGGTCATGGCCGTCAACTTGAATTACTTTCCCACCGCCATCGATCTCGACGAGGTACTATCTGCCACGAAATTTCAAGATTTGGCCTTGGAAAACCCTCGCTTAGTAGTGGATGGGGGTGCCAAGATTGAGGGCACGCAGATTAAGTTTTATCGGGCAGTGCTGTCAGGCACGTGGGTCTTCGGGTGATGCTATCTGGTTGGTGGACCATGTTATGTATACAAAGTGACGGTTACAACTTTTCCCAATTTAGGATATACTTCTGCCATTGACTTCCGGTAAATGAAGTGCTCTGGATATACAAGTTGATTGTAATTGAAAAAACCTGTTTGTTCGTGATGGCCATATCGCGGTTATTTAGCGTCTAAGGATTTTAATGTTATTATCCACTCGACACGCGCTTTTTAGGAAGTTTCTTTTGCAGCTCTACAAATCTGGGAGTTCCCAGACCCGTCACCTAGTAAGAGCCCCAAATCAGCTATGGTCGAAGAGCCGCGAGTCTCGCGAGATGACGAACTGGATCCCATCCAACTATAGACGAAAATCCCTCAGTTTCGCAGCCCGGGTTAGTACCAGATGTGATGTCGTTGAGGCCCGTGATGCCTTGGCCGTAAAGCCAGGGATTTAGGAAGCCAAGCGGTTTCCTGCCATTGGCAAGCTGGTGATCATTCAGCAGTGAAATTATACTCGCTGCGATCTGTACATTGGCTGTCAGTTGAAATGCGATGACGCAGAGCGGGGGAAAGATTCACTAATACCGCGGCACTGGTACCTTGCACGGGATAAGCGACACCGTTCTGAACCACCATGATATTAAGTGCCTGTGCGGAAATGTCGGGAATTCCCCGGCCAGCAGCGCTGCACAACTTACTCAGTAAAAATAGGTCGGGTCACTGCAACGAATGTACTCGTATAAGCCGGCATACTCGCTGCCGAGTTTCTGGAGGAATTCAGGCACGAGGATGTGCTGGTACTCCTGGCGCAGAAAGTGGGATGAGAAGCCGCCGCCGGAGATCTTTGCTGCGACCTCGTCTTCCAGGTGCGTTGTGCCGCCAACGCTAGTGACCCACGGACCTGCGAACCCGTGGCTGTCTGTTTAGCAAACTGTACCTGCGGTCGTGTACTAAAACAGCACACATACAGCTTGATGGGAAGGTAGCTCTGAACATAACATTTCCGGAGTCGTCTTTGCAGTCCCCTTCGCCGACGCCGTCGTTGCCGCTCGCTAACAGGATGCTGACACCCCGGGCACCAAGTTGTGCAAACAGGTCGCACAAGGCTTGTGTATATTCTGGTGGTAAATTCTGCTCTTCACTGCCATAGGATATGCTGATTGTTTGCGGGATCTTCGACAGATCGAGTACGTATTTGAGCCACTCGAGGTCCTGGTCTCCCTTGATTGGCTTATAGGTCATGGGATCCCAATCCGAGTTGCCGCCTACGCTGTAGTAGACGAGCGGGATCGGATAAGCCATTCCTAAAGCGTACTGGACATTTAAATTCCCCTCTACGATGGATTTGCTCGCTTCGGATGTGCCACCATTGATTTGTTTGAGCGTGAATGTCGCGTCCTTCACGTCGGAACGATATTCGTTCATGAACAAAGTTAAATCCGTTTCGCTCGGAACATCATCCAGGAAACCAACAATCGCAAAAAGGCTCTTGTCCGTCGCAGAGGGCACATATTCCCGCGTCTCGTACAGCCAGCGCAAGTCCTCCACCTTGACGTCGTCGTCATCATCACCATCATCACCATTACGGCTCGACAACACTGTCACTGGCTCTCCCGAAGTCGAGCTCGCATTTTTCGCTGTTTCTTCCTTGGAGCGTTTGAGTATTGCTTGCTGCAGCATACGCGGGGGAGAGAAATGCGTTGTCGGCACGACGGTTTGCACATGCGCATGTAGAGCCATGGGAAGCTCATAGCCAATTGTGCGGAGAATAGTCTTGTTTGTGCCACTGTACCGGTAGAGCTGGTACGACGCGCCGAGGAGATCATTGGCTGTGGAAACGGGAACAGTGGGGACCGTCAACCAGCCGCCACCGTGTGTAAGTGAGATGGAGAATGAAATGCCGCTGTGCTCAAGCCAGGAGTTGACAAGCCCAAGAGTGTCTGTGTGGGGCGCGACTGTCTCAGCGACCTGCTCCTTCGATAGGTGTGCACCATATCTGAAACGGAGAAAAGGCACCGTGAACACAGACGCGAACGGAAGTGCGACAGGAGGTATTACCGTGGGTTCCTGGGATCGCTGACCTCATATAGGGCATCAATCAAGGCATTCTCGCGGTGTGGTTTGAGCGCGATGTGAAGGTCGATCGTTGATCCGGATGGAGGGGGACCCAAGCACTCCCAGTTTGCGGGAACAGCATTCCAGGTGTGCTTCACTTGCATGTTGTCCCAAAGTGGTCCAAGAGGCGTTGAGTGGTCACCGACGACGCCACTGGCCGTGAGCGCGTCGGCAAGGAAAACTTGAAAGAGAACAGAAAAGCGGCGGTAGTACATGACTACAAGGGGTCAGTAGGCAGCAGTAAAGAGTGCAAGAAGCCTGCGTACCGAAAACTTAACTTGAAGTACAGGACCGTTTCACAAGAGACCAGCTAGAGAGCAGAGATTTATTACGCAACCCGGCATAGAGTCGGAATTACTTAGGTTGTATCTTGGACATTAAGGCCTTAACTCCCTTAAGGTATCACCCGAGCGCTCTTCATCGGGAAAAACCTACTTCAGTAATCGGCGATAACTCGGTTTCAATATCGACTTACCTAAATTATCATTATCTTAGCTTGACCCCCTCTTATTTTATTGATTTTATTTTATTGGCATTATTGATTACTTGGATTACTTGGCGAATTTCAAACGGTCATAAAAGAAAGGATAATAATCACGATAAGAGTTGCCCATGCATATTTATTCACTAATTACCAGGTAAGCTAAATACATGTACATAGAATGTACGTCCGGTCCGTGGCTGGGTCTGGTGACGCGCCTGGTGACGTGACCTAGGCGTGGTGACGTGTCACCGAGGTGAGTACCCGCCGTATACATGCACCCAAGCCTTTCGATAGCACCGTTCGCATGCTTGGAATATATCGCCCCTTTCGCATCATTTGCCCGATGTGGACGTCGTTCGCCCGATGTGGACATTCCCTTGTGTGTCACAGCCCCCTGGAGGCCCGAATGGGCGTAAGCACTCGGAATGGTGCATGCTTGGAATATATTGCCCGTTTCGGATGCATCGCCCCTTTCGCATCGTTCGCCCGATGTGGACGTTCCCTTGTGTGTCACAGCCCCCTGGAGGCCCGAACGGGCGTAAGCACTTGAACCTGGCGTCGCCCGAACCGCACACACGCGTAAGCATCCTAAGGCCAGTTTGGACGCTTTGGCTGCTTTGACTTCTTTGGACACTTCGGATGTCACGATCTGACATCGTCTCGACTTCAGACAACGTCAAGGTGCGCCGTTGCATGCATGAGCATTGGAAGAATTGCCAAGATTACCCAGAAGCACACAAATGGGTAGGTAAAGATCCAGAGTATGATGAAGAAGATGCAGTACGCGCTCTAGTATGGGCAGAAGGAACAGATGAAGAAGACTACCTTGAAGAAGGAGAAGCGCTGAGGATAGCCCAGCTTGTGAGTGGAATGCTAGTTCATGCAGAACCCTCCAGTGCTGGCACCTCTACAGCTGGACATATGAAGACCACGTGATTATGTCACGTGACGGTCCCGGGTCATGGCATGTATCTGACCTAATCTATAAGTCATGGGACTTGTTGGATGGAAGGTTATGGAAGACCATGGTAGGCATGAGGTCGGATGCGGAATTCCCGATAGCTGAAGGTCTGGACAATTCCCAGTATGGGTCAATTCTGATGGAAGGTATTCTGATGCACTGGTATTGTGCCGAGACAGTTGCTATCTTGTTATCTTGTGTTCTGATGTCATTTGTGAGTCATATGGTTGTTTCTTGTTTCTTATCTCTGACTCATGTGGGGCCGTATGCCTCATGTACTGTATGTTTCATGATAAGCCCCTGTGGCTTGATGGACAATTCTCATTGGCAGATAAGGTCGTGAGTCGTGTTTTACTATAGTTCGAGCTCAGTTAGAATACTGTCTTGGAGTACTATAAGTAGTTGGCAGGTTTCGCCAGTAGTTGTTAGCTTAGTTGTCTTGGACTCCACCTGTATTCCTCTCAGGCATAGTCAAGCATTCTTATAGCAGAGTCATTAGTCATTGTGACTATTCTTCTCTCATTGTTCACTTGTGTCAAGAGTTATCTTCAAGTGATGTTGTACAAGGGGACCATCTGTGGTTATTTGCCCTTCTCGAGTTATTCCTAGGTTGCAAGCTGTGCGCTTGGCTTAGAGGTGATCCAAGGAAAGCCTTCGGGTTCAAGTCGAACCAACGTTCAGTGGAAACGTTACATCGGACTTCAGGCTCTCGTAACATCCTAAGGCCAGTTCGGACACTTTGGCTGCTTTCACTTCTTTGGACACTTCGGACTTCAGGCTCTCGCTACTCACACCAAGGGTGTGTGCACGCACCCTGTAAATTACTATGCTGGCATGGCTGGCCTGATTCGAACGTCTCGTTGTGTGCCCCTGAGGCCCGAATGGGCATATGCAGGACTGTACGCAGGACTGGAAACCGGCGTCGCCTGGATGCTGCCTGCTCAAAAGAACCCTAAGGCCAATTCGAACACTTTGGCTTTTTAGGCCACGGGCCCACGGCGAGCCCTAACTCACACACTTTTTTTTTTTGGGGGGGGCACCCCCACTTCTTGCGCTCTCTCCTCTCATGCTCTCTCCTCTCACTCTCTAGCACAAGGAGGGTGGACGCCTGCATCCTCTCGTGCTATGCTGGCTCACATACACTTCCGCCCCTCCCCCACCCATCTCTCTAGCAAGCTCCCGAACGGGCCTAAGCCGTCGATCACAACGATTGCAAGATTTGATCGCTGTGTAGGCGCCCTCGAAAGTGCTCCCATTGCGTTCTTCCTGAGGATACTCACAATGTTTCGCAAGTTTTCTTTGGCTGGCCACGCAAGTCTCAGGTACTCTCTCAGGGTGCTCTCTTGCTCGGGGTGTGCGACCGACTCGAATCCCCCTCTGACCTGCTACAGTGGGGTGCCACTCATAGGCCCTTTTGTGGTGCGTGCACGGCTCTCGACGTTTTGAGAAGGGCACTTACCATTTCGGGCCTACATAGCTCGGACTCTTTCGAAAGCACCGTTCGGTGCTTTTGAAGGGTCCGAACGATGCACGACTTCTCTTCTCAAAGGGTTCGAGCTTTTCACACTGTCCAATCCTGCCAAATGGTACATTTTCCCCATCCACCTGTTCCAGCATTGCACTGAATCAGTGACGTGTTGACACGAACCGGTTATCCAGCTTCCTGTGTTGTAAGGATGATTGAGTCATCCTGTAACTACCGGTATCTACTTAGATCCCCTTATGGGAATGGACTATTTTAAGATATCTTTATTGTATTTGTTCCATGTATAGTAGTTCTTTTGTTCTGTATTATCAAGATACCGGTAGTGGCTGTATTTAGATCAGCTGACGTGGCAGTACGGTGTTCTATTTGGTTTCCAACCAATAGTTGTACTTGTGTTACAATTACAGATACACGCACGTGCTGTATTGGGGTGCACAGACCATGTGCGCACAGACCACCCTGAGTAGTATATAAGGGTCTCTGTCTTCGCTCTTACACTTCAGAGTTCCTTCAACCTCTGAAGTGTAAGTCCCCACTTTACTTTACTCTCTTTCACCTTTGCTCACACTCTAGTATAGAACTGTTTGCTTTATAGGTGTGTTACTATTGTAATATAGAGTTCCTTCAACCTCTGAAGTAACTGTTTGCTTTATAGCTTTTGTGCTAACTCCTAAGACATCAGTTGCTATCTGCGCAACATGACGTTCGCCGCGAGAGCCCACCAGCACGGTGTCAAGCACGGTGCGCCACCATTCTCTCACATCATCCTCTGCGCTCTGATTCACACAGGCAACCGATCATCTCTGTAGGGACCGGTGAATACACACATACATGCAACATGTTTCAAACCTGCTCTGCACGTGCCCCCCCTCCCCTGCCTTTTTTCTCCCACCCCCGCCTCTCCTCCCCGTTTATTTCGATTGGTGCCCCCCAAACGGACAACAAATGGGCAGGATTTTCGTGAGTGGCCTGGCCTGGCTTGTATTGAAGCAGCGTCGCTCACCAAGGCCGTATCCAGCTTTGCGAATGATCACACCCCCGTTTATTCAGAACTCGCTGCTGGCGCACAAGAGACGACGGCTCGATGCAGCCGCAAGTGTGTCTTCACCATCATTCCAGTTTCATGATGACATAGAAAGTGAAGGTGACAGCAACAACGAGGAGGATGAGGTGCCAGTGTCAGCGTTTGCACCACAGCCTGGTCTGGCATCTCGACACGCCGCCTCTTTCTCATCCAGCAACTTTAACCGACTTGATCTCTCTGTGTGGACTTCTGTGGACGATTCTGTGCGTGTGCATCACTCTGCCGAACATCATTCTGCTGACCATCTGGAAGCTGCCTCACAAGCTGTCCGGCTCCGGATTGCTCTCAGAGAGCAGAGCAACAAGTCGACTACTCTTGCCTACGAAAGGCATGTCAAAGCCTATGCTGAGTGGTGGAGTGGGTACCAAGCTGAAGTCCTCAAAATGAATCCCACCCAAGTCGCCATTCCTGCATTTCCGGTCACCGCTGCAAAGGCGACCATGTTCTTGGAGTACACAAGCACCCGCCCGAAGGTAAGTGCTCTGTTTCACGGCCCCAGAGTGCCATCTGAAGACTCGAACGACTTACAGCGCAGGCACGGGAGCAACAAAAAGATTCAGGGCTCCATCGTGGGGATGAGTGTCATCAAACAGACCATCTCAGCCCTCGAGAACCACCGCTTTCAACACCAGCACCTGTACAAGCACGTCCCTGAGTCGCAAATGGGACTCCGCCATGATGCCTGTATACGATGCTTTGAGACTGCTTCCCAACACAATGAACCAAAGTGCGTTGAATCCGCGCAGGTGTTGAAGGCAAAGGGGAGCTCCTCGGGTCCGTCTTCCCTCCCTCCAAATCGCCCAGCCTCCGTCGATGGCTCGCTGACTGGCGGCCATGCAACTAGATACATATACCAAGGAAGAGCTCGAGCAATGCTTGCTCTCTTGTTTGACAGACTTCAGCGGCCCCAAGCAGATCTTTGTGGGACTACGCGATAGGGCAATGTTGCTTCTGTCCATGAGCACTGCACTTCGTGGCGCGAGCTGTCGTGTGGTCGAGCTTTCCGACCTTTTCCCCGCCAACATCCCATCAGCAGATAGGGACAGGCCGGGAATCGAGGTAAAGTGCATTCCATGCTCAGTGCTGCGTGGTTTGCTTGACGCGGCGAGCAGGTGCTCGGCATCCTACTGGACAATGCCAAACACAATCAGACAGGCTGAGTAGATGAGCATGGGGCCATCTGTCACTGCCACGTTGAACTCTGCCCCATCAATGCTGTCGTGATGCTTCTGTGGGCCACGTTCCACCTCAGGAATGTTCCAGTGCCCAACTTTGTTCCTGACTTCTCGGATTCAAACTTTGGGGAGTACAGAAGATGCGACTGGTACAACCACCTGCTTTTTTTCTCTAGCACAAGCTCGCCTGACGAACCCATGCCATACAAGAGTGAGTTTTTGTCTGGATCACCTTCCTCTGCGAAAAGCTGACCCTCGTTGTAGCTCACAACGACCGGGTCAATCTCATCCACTTCAAGAACGAAGTTTTGATCACCAAGTCGATGCACGCTGGCCGGCCATATGCAGCCCAAACTGCTCGAGCCCACAGCGCTAGCATCAGTGGCACCAAAGCGCTTGGGGGCTGGAGCAAGAGTGGGTCGTTTCGGCCTTGCTATGACTGTGCATTCCCGGCTGATGCCCTCCTCGGTGCAGCGATGTTCAATGCTCAGTCAGACACCCATTTTCAGCCTCGGAATGCGCTCGGTGAGTTGTATTCTGTGCCTACAGCCTTCTTGGCGTCTTGAGCTCAAACGCGAACACTAGAACCGCCAGCAGAACTGCTGGCGGCTGTGTTTCCCTGGGTAGAGCAAGAGCAGGACAACCTTACACAGCGCCAAGCCAGCGGCTCACAGGCGGATGATATTGCTCTCAAGCAACTCCTCCGGCTGTTGGTGTGGCTTCGCTGCGTTCTGCTACAAGACTGTGCTGTCCTCTATGCAAAGTACCCTTCGTGTCCGATGTTCCGCTATTCCCCTTTCGACAGCCCCGCGTTCCGCCAGTTTGCAAGCTCTTCTCTGTCCATGGTTGACCAAGCAGAGGAGGAGGTTCGACAGGTGCTCAAGAATCTGCCGAAAGATGTTGCAGCCACATTCCGCGGTCTAGCTATGGGCATCAGAATGGACCAGCACACTCAGCGCGTCGATGCCACAGCCCGTTGGGATACGTTGGACGGCCATATTGACCAGGTAACGGGTCTATTGCAACTCCTCATCGGTTCAAAGTCTTTCAAGGGTGGCCGCAAGGCCAACGAAGGTTATTTTTTCCATCTTGTTTGGCAGATTTTCGTGATGTACTCACTCGGATGTGGCAGTCCTAGGTGCCCTTCAAAATGTACGCTCCACACCTGACCTTTGCAACAACGTTCAAGCCATTTCCGATGTCTCTCCATCCCACTCCTTCGCACCATCCTCCGCAGCCTCTATCCCTAGTATTACCATCAACATTTCCAACCCTTCTGCTGCTGCACCCAAGTCAGGCGTGACATGTGCTGTGTTACGCTCAGACCCTGCTCGAAATGCCACAACCCACAGACAGCGCAAGTGTCTGCATGAACGCTGGAAGAATTGCCATGATTACCCAGAGGCGCATACCTGGGAGACACGTGATCAAAAGGACATCGAGGAAGAAGAGGCTGTACGCGCACTCGTAGCGGCAGAAGATGACAGTTACCTCGCCTATGACGAGGCGTGCAGAGTCCGCCAGCTCGTGAGTAACCTGATAACTCGCGGTAGAACCCCAGATGCTGGCAGGAAGGTCATTACAGGACGGATGAGGGTCACGTGACACGGTCATGTGATAAACCCCCAGGTCACGGAATCTGACCTAAGCAATAAGTCAGGGGGGCGTGATGGATGGAATTGTCCCAGGCCACAGTACGTATCTGGCCTAACTCATAACTCAGGGGACGTTGGAAGAAGCCATGGAACTTGGCGGAAGACAGTTGTGTCCTAAAGACGACCAACGATGACAAATAGCGATTGTGTGGTGTAAGACCAGCGACCTGAGGCTGCCGATATCAGCGGGCCATGGCTGCCGTTGGGACACACTCCAGCGGGCCAGGTTTGATCCCCTTTCGGGTATGTGTTCAAGATGGATTAGTCCAAGGAGCACCTGTGTTAGCGCCGAGCCATTGCTTATTGACGCATTTATGGCTGACTGTTGTGGATGACATTTCCCCTTATGCTTACCATTGTGATTATTGATTGCTTAGTGTCGCTTAGTTGCACACTTACTCATGCTCTGTGATGCTTGGACATTCACTTACTCGTTCGCTTACTGATGTGATTAGACATTCGCTTATTGATGTGTGAGTAATCCTTTGTGATCTTTACTCATACTATATGTGTCGGCTTCATATCTTGATGGACACTTACTATAAATACTATTCAAGTTGCGCTATGGTTCGCTAGCTTAGTTGTCTTGATATCCACCTGTACTTCTCTCAGGAAGATCAGACAGTCTTATAGCAGAGTCATTGTTCTTTGTGACTATCTTGTTGCCAACTTAAGTGTTAGGTGTTGCCACCTTGTAACGAACCTCAAGCTAGGCGGTCTTAGGGGATCCTCTTGGTTGTTTGCCCCTTAGCAAGTTATTCAAGCTGTTCCTGAGTTCAGAAGCAGTACGCTTGCTCAGTGTTGAAGCAAGGAAGACCCATCGGATCCAAGTCGGATCAACGTTCAGTGGAAACGTTACATGCTGTCACTGGGCCTACTCACACACTTGTGCACGCAGCATTGAATCTTCCTCATAACCCCACACCACAGCAGCATCACCACGTTCCCAAGTACCAGGGGCAACCGATGACCCCGGCTCAGCTCACAAAGTGGGAGTGTCTCATTGCGAAGTACGGTGAGGTGCGTGTTTGCAAGCACACTTGGGATTGGGTCCATGGGGACTTTCTGCCGGTGTACCTTTACCAGTTGGTTGACTGGCTGACTGAGTATTGGACTGAATGGACGGAAGGGATTGCAGGATTCCTGTCAACCAGAGAGTTGACTGAGGGTTGGGTTGCAAGGTGGCAGAGAAACAATGGTGGGCAGCGGACAGAATGCGGTAGGAGAAAGAGGGTCATTGACCTTGTGAGTTCCCTCTCTACCAGGCCAAACTGGAATGTTCGGCTTGCTCTGAGGTTCTTGGAGGAGAAATATGAGGGTGTGTATAGTCCCTGAAAATTTTGTGATTGGCTCAAGCCTGATAATGTGAATGCTGTGCTTGTTGCTGCAGCAACATACTGTAGCTAGTCTTATTTACTTGCTCTCTTTCAATACAAACTAGCTGTCCTTCACATTTTTGTTGATACAGTAGTTGTTGTGGCAGTTATGGAAGCAAAATAGATCTGCCATAGTGTACTGCACTCTGCTTTGCTGCAGTGCACCACACTATGCCTTGCTGCAGTGCACTACACCATGCTTTGCCATAGTGTACCACAAAATGCTTTGCTGCAGTGCACCACACCATGCTTTGCTGCAGTGCACCACACTATGCCTTTATGTGTAGTGCACTACACTATGCTTTTCTGTAGTGCACTACACTATGCTTTTCTCTTTGCTGTAGTGTACCACACTATGCTTTGCCGTAGTGTACCACACTATGTTTTGCTGTAGTGTACCACACTATGCTTTGCCGTAGTGTACCACACTGTGCTTTGCCGTAGTGTACCACACTGTGCTTTGCTGTAGTGTACCACACTATGCTTTGCCGTAGTGTACCACACTATGCTTTGCCGTAGTGTACCACACTATGCTTTGCCGTAGTGTACCACACTATGCTTTGCCATAGTGTACCACACTATGCTTTGCCATAGTGTACCACACTATGCTTTGCCATAGTGTACCACACTATGCTTTGCCATAGTGTACCACACTATGCTTTGCCATAGTGTACCACACTATGCTTTGCCATAGTGTACCATACTATTCTTTGCTGCAGTGCACCACAGTATGCCCTTATGTGAAATATGTTCAGGAGGGTGAGGGGTGTGCACTAGTGGAAAGGGGATGTGCACAAGTAGCCTAGCAGTGTGCACAAGTGTGCACAGAGTTGCCTAGTAGTGTAGAAGTGTCACCTAGTAGTGCACAGATGCCCCAGAAATGTGCACAGGTGTGAAAATATGTGCACAAGTTGCCTAAAAGATGTGCACAGGTGAGCTTTAAGTGTGCACAACAGTCCCCATGATGTGCACAAGTAGTCCTGAGGTCATGCACAGTGTGTGCAGAGGTGAGCAAAGGGCTTGAAGTAGATGAGAAAGTGAGCAAGCACACTGAATGAGATTGTGAGCAAGCACATATGATGAGATTACAAAATGACCAGCATGTCATCACTCTAATCATTGACTGCATGGTGGTTTGTATGCTGTTGCATGTCCACTGGCTCAGTTGTGTGATATCACCTTCATATCCTAGGAATTACCCTAGGCCGCAGTGTTGCTCTGAGCTCCTCAGTTTGGTAAGTGTGATATGACCAACCCTTCAATCACCACAGTTGCCAAGGCCTGCCAATGCCAATCTCCAGCTTCTAGGTGATGCCCAACTCAGTCGATCCTAGGAGTTGCCATTACTACGTGCTTTCTACCTCAGCTGACCAACTCCATGGCAAGGGGAACACCGGTGCATCGCTATTGCACCTTGCTGCTATGCACCCATTGGAGCTCTAGTCCAAGCTGTAAGCAAACCTTTCAAACTGGTCCGCTGGTCCATCCTAATCTGTGTCAAGCCAAGTCAAGGAGAACGCTGGTGCATTACTATTGCACCTCTGTGTCACATGATGTCTGGTGACATAATCCACTCCTTCGGTGAATCTGCCAAGCAGGGTATCGGCCTGTCTGGTGTGCTAGCATCTTGACTATAATGCTTCTTCTCTAAGTCAGAATGGGATATGTTCAGCGAACTTCAGTTAGTTGTGCCAAGCACGAAAACTGCAAAATTGGCAGTTTACATGGCCAGAGACAGGCTGGGTGTATCACCATCATATATGGCTCAAATGTATATAAACCCACAATTCTGTTTAAATGTTGAGTGTCTTGTTTCTTCCTCCAAAATCATCAACTTTAAACACTTCTAATCTTCAACATTTCACCCTCACTGCCTTCACCAACCTAAGCTTGCCTATCACCATCATCATTGCCTTTCACCATCACCACCACCATTTTGCCTTCACCATTGTCTTAGCCATTGCCATCACCATCACTGTCACCATCTCCATTGCCATTGCCATCCATAATGACACCACCCTTTTTGCCTCAGCTGTAGCTTCCATCTCATACTGCTTGGTTGCTTTTGCCTTCTCTTTGGCCCAATGTTGCATCTATCTCTGTCACACCACTACCATCACTTCTGCCTGCACTATCTTCCTTGCTCTTGCCACTTCTCCCCTTTTCTCAGCTTGACCTAAGTTTCCTCTCTACTTTCACAGGATCCATCTCCATCCTCACACTCACACAGATTCACCTCCATACAGTGCATCACACTATGCCTTGCTGTAGTGCACTATAATATGCTTTGTCATAGTTTACTGCACTTAGCTTTGCTGTAGTGCACCACACTATGCTTTGCTGCAGTGCACCACCAGAAGTACACTCTATGTAGTGCTCCACACTATACCTTGCTGTAGTGCACTACACTATGCTTTTCCATAGTGCACCCACTATACTTTCCCATAGTACACCACACTACACTTTCCCAAAGTGCACCACATCACACTTTTCCATAGTGCACTGCTGGTGCATGCCCCCAATAATGATTGTATGACTGCCTTGTGTCCCTTTCCCAACACTGCTTGGAATGAGGTTTGGCTTTCATCATTTCATGTGTGAACATTCATGCTCCATTCAAGCAGTAGTTTGACAGTCTTGAGGTACTGATTCTGTGATGAGAGATGAAATGATGTCCAGTGATCTTGCTTCTTTACATTGACATCTGCACATTGGTCTAGCAGCAAGCACACAACATCATGAACCTCCTCTGGGGTCTAGGCCACGGTCACACAGGCCTCCTCCTGAATGAGTCCAACCTCAGTAGCACCTCCTCTATCTCGCTCTCTCCCAACAGTTTCTTTGTGAATGCCACTGTGACATGTTTACCTCCATCTTGCTCGATAGTCTGAGATTCACTCACTGAAATGCCCCCACTTAATATTCTTCGTTGAATCTGCCAGAGTGTACCCATTATAATTTCTGGTCTATCAGAGAAATCACTCAAAATAGTCAAGATGGTGCGAAGAAACTGACGAGTTCCGCCACACGTTGGCACTTTTCGATGGCTATCTTCTGCATTGTTCCCTGGATTTCTGGTACTACCGCAAGTATAGATATCGGCGTCCCAGCAAATGTGTGAATGACTTTCATGAAATATGTCCTAGGGATACTAAAACTGTGAGCTTGAGTCGTCGATCGGGGGCAGGGGGGTTGAGGGGTGTTCTATTAGACAGGATACGCACCGTTGTGGACAGCCCCTGTGTCGTAGAGTGGGCGGATGCTGCAAAGAGGCAAGGCTGATGGACCGTGCGAGAGGACAGACAAAGACGAGTGTTAAGCAGATGACTACCACTCACACATTCAGCATCACTCACGTATCCGTCTCACTACCCACGCACCAATATCACCACTCATGCATCCATACCACCACTCTTATCCCTTTAAACATCCCGTTGAAATATGGTGTGCCGCCTTCTTGCCAAATCACCACCATGTCTGACGTGCTTCCGATACACCATGGAGATAAATCTCCTTGCCAGTGTCAGTATTGTTGATGCAGCCGATGGGAACAGGGAGTGGAAGGGGAAGAGGGAGTGGAAGGGGAAGGGGAAGAGGGAAGGTAAGGGTAAGATGGGTCGGAAGGGGAAGGGGGAGAACGCGGGGGAGAAGGAGAAGGGGGAGAAGGGGGAGGGGAAGGGGAACAAGCAAGCGTGAGTGCAGGGAGGTCGACCATGTGAAACAGCACAAGAGTTTGATGATAACCTGGATACAGCGGCAAATGTTACGCGTCTGAGGCCATGGACAGGTAGGGCTCAGACTTCGCGATAACCTCCCACTGTACTTGAGCTGCCCAAAGCTCATCTGTAACCTCGGCTGGCGGTGTGTGCAGGCCGAGCGTTGGAACCTCTCTCCTTGCTTCACTCCCGTCAGTAGTCGTTTTTATGTCTGTGGTTCGTACCATAGTGTGCCCAGTCAACAACGCACACCTTACTCTTGACAGAACTACTATATGTCAGTGTGCCTCTCTCACAAATATTCAAATGGTGAAGTTGGTGAAGACCTCAAGACACCAGTTATGAATGAAAAGAGTAGCAGGCGCTACAGGAACAATGGGCTCCAGCCTCATCTTGGGGGCAGCTAGACTCCGATCAACTGGTGAGCAAGGACACACAAAGACCAGGTGAAGCTGGTGGAGGCGGGGGCTCCTCGTGACGGAGTAGCTGGAAGTCCTTTCCCAGAGTAAGTAGGTGGTGTGGACAAGCGCGCCACATATAGTGCCGGCATGTGCTTCTGGTCACCACAAAGACATGAGTTCGGCGAGTACTTTCTGGATTTATATTGTCCACCACATGATTTCAAAGCTTGAAATAGCTTAGATGTACATAGAATGGGTGGCGACTCATAATTCCTGAGATGATTGTGAGCATAGGATCTGTGGACTGAGGAGCTACAGGTGAGTGCTAGAACACACTGGAACTCACATCCAACGAACAACCGTACGGTCAAGCTAGATACACTAGAAGTGAAAGTTGCGGCCAAGGAAACTTGTGACATGAGCTGGTAGTTGCTCAATCCTAGAGCTCAGGGGCATAAGAGTTCATGGATGGCAACGAAAAGAATGCCAACTTTGACTGAGATAATGGATCTGGTGAACGATTTGTTGCAGTCCATTGGAGGGAGGTCTACGTGATGCGCAGCAGCGGGACGGCCAATGAGGATGGCGACAGTTTATGGGACATAGCAGAAGGTCAGGTAAGTGTCTGAGAAACTGGCACGACTGTCATTAATTCCCCAATTCGACCGACAGAGAAATGGAAAAGGCCGACGAAACGGAGGACGCCGGTGATCTTAAGATCTACACACTCATCCGCAACACTCGGTGATACTTGCACGTGACTAAACATGTGTGTTCTCTTTCAAGTTTTTGCCCAGTTAGTCTGTCGTCTCGTGCACATTTGTTATTCTCGCCTCAGTCTCGTCTGCCCTCTTCTCAACTCAAAACTCTTGGACCGTGGCTGGAACCCATTCATTCCTGCACGAATGGTATCTCAAGCAACTGTGCCCTGTTGTGTTGTCAGGCTGGATTTACCGTGGCCCTACGCTTAGTGTTGACGCATCTTCAAGCCGTTCCATACACTGGTGTTTCTTACCTCCCAGAATTGTTCCGCCTGAGGACTCTTTGGCGTGCTAGTTGTTTCAGAGCAGTCACTCCTCCCCTTCCATACTCTTACTTTATTGCTTTAACATTCATTCCCTTGATGTTTTCCTCATTATCTCGCATCTTGCACATTCATGTGTCAAATATATGTCCTCTCCTCCCCATAAATGGTGGGCCTCCTTTGATGAGCGCCAACCTTGGCACCAAACCTGGATTCGCAATACTTGGTGCTGTTATCTATGCATTCAAACTTCCCCTCCTCCACCCCCAGTTACCATTGGCGTAGATGGCCTCTGGAGAGTTCATGAAAGGACTGAGAATTCAAAAATTGCATCTGTCTTGTGCTTGCGGGAGATATCACTGGTATCGCATTACTTGAACGCGAGATCGCTACTGCCCAGAGAGAGTTTGAAAGGTCACAGTCACGGTCAAGGCTGTCGAAAAGATTCTCGATATTAGAAGCTACCGACTACCCTGATCCCCACGCTCAACCTCCCTGCCCATGACCTTGAGCTCACCCCTGCCTGCCGTTGCCCTGCCCACCGTTTCCCACCCCAAGATGGTGGTCACGCAGAAGCACAAAAAGAAGGCGACTGTACTATATGAGTCTGCGGCCTCAGACGCGTGACCGTGGACTGTTGTACCCAGGCCCCCTCTGACTACTGTGCTGATCCTGCCCTTCGACTTCCCTGTGCTTGCGCTCAACCTCCCTGCCCTACACCTCCTTGTGCTCGACGTCCCCACCCTCGCATTCGCCACCCTCGCGTTCGCCTTCCCCACCTTCGCCCTCGCCCCTCACTTGCTCTGGGTTGGGTTGTCCCCCATTATGGGGTAGCGCCACTACCCCAACGTCGAACTCCGTTCCAAAGAGCGGCTCCCCGCCGTGTTGGTCGCATCGAAAACGCGGACACCGGCATGGAGAATGAACTTGACTCAGTATCCGAAACACGTCAACTGAAAAGATAAAGAGTAAGTGCACATTGTGAAAAGAAGGCAATGCACCAGCATTTTGACAGGGCCTACAATGTGGTGTCCTGCCCATGTCAAGGTGCGTTGAAGAATTATTTGAGTGATTTGGAGGAAGGACATCAAAAGTTAATGGAGAGTTTGAAGTGATATGCGATGAGTGGGAAGTTGGAAGTTGGTAAGGATGACGAAATGGTCACAGCCACTTTTTCGACTTGCCACTTGTTCTCGCGCGTACTCACTTCTTCACGCGTCTGTTAACTGGCTTTTGTTTAACCTAATTGGAACTCGCATTGGACTATTGACTTTCTCATTTGACTTGGGGGTATGATGACGACTACAGTCCTTTGGCCCCGCCTCACCACAGCACCCGCCCACTCTACGACATGACGTCCATCCTCGATTACAAGACATCGCACAAGGGTTAGGCCCAAGCAGCGCTGGGCAGCAACCTGGGCCAAATCCCACCAGCTTCCAAGGTGCGCTGAGCTCACGTTTTTCCTCTTCCGTCAATTCTTGGAGGGAATTCGCTTATCATTTAATAGCCTCATGCTCAGCAAGCAAACCGTCCAAGGAGCGGATCTTGTCGATGTGGGAGGCAAGCGAGACTTGGGTTGTACTAACACCATACCGCAGAAACCCTAAAATACATCAACTGTAATGGTCGTCGTCGCTATCGCCCCCACTGCCTCGTTGAACCATGGACACCTACTGACCCACCAGTGCCTCTATCATTGGTTAAATATTTTGTAGATTACTGTAGATTACTTGCTTAGTTAAATCATTAAATCATTGATGCCCTCATTTGATTATCGATAATCTGGCTATTCAACATCGCTTGCTAGCTCGGGAGCCTTTTCCGGATGAAGTTGCTAGTGTATTATAGTCGTGTACCATCGGCACTGATGTAGAACTTATCTGGATCTTATCGTCACTCGCTTCATTGAAACAAAAAGGACCCAAATTGCAATCACTATATTTACTTGAAACATTTGAAACAGGTGTCCACCGCCGCTCCTTAATGCAGGCCATCATTTTTGGCTCAGAAACTCTCAGAACTCACCCAACTCTGGGCCCTCTGCTTTCACTACTGCTCATGGTCATCTGTGCGTCTTTTTGTTTTGGCTTGGAAACTCTCAGAACCCACTTCACTCGACCTTCTGCCACTCGGCCCTCCACTGCCACCACAGCTGATGGCCATCGACATCTGTTTTGGCTCCACAGGTGGGGGGAGGGGCTGCCACCAGGAAGGTGACATTTGTGCTTTGCTCGTGGGTGTCTGTTGTCTACCTTTTGACTTCTTCGCGTGCTTTGCCCCTACCTCAGCTTTGTACTGCTCAACAAGATGCGGGAGTGCAGGTCGGACCATACACGCTGGCATCCACATGCGCAGGTGGCTGTCTGGCTCTGGTGAGGGGCCCACGCCACATTTCTTTCTTCCTCTACCCATGTCCCCTATGTTAGGATCTCTGCTGCTCTCATCTCCAGAGTCTGAGGGCAGCACGTCGTACATCGTGTCAGCGGGCCTTTGGAGTCCTTGAATTCCCACACCAGCAAGATGCACGAGCTGTGCTGGCACAACATTGAGGCGATATTCAATGATGTTGTCAGTGTTGGCATGCTTCCGCGAGCTGTGGATCTTCACAACAAGCTCCTGCAGACCACTGTCACAGTATTTGCCTGTCTCGTGCACTACGGGCCCATTGATAATCTTAGTAGCTTTGATGGGGTCCCTAACACATCCAGTAGCGGCTCACCCTTCTTCCCATTAGGCACAAAGCTGGATTCTGGTGGTCCAGCAGAATCCAAGGCAGATCGTCGCAGCAGGCGAAGCACAATGCCAGGCCAGATGATGGTACGGAAACACTTGATAATGATATCTTTGAGCCCCCATTCGAAGTGCAGCTCACACACTTGCGCGAGCTTTCTGAGATCTGGTTCGTGCTCCCACTGGGGTGGTGTGTGTGTGCAGTGTGTGCTGGCATCCGTCGCGTGGATGATCGGATTGGTATACAAGAGCAGGGTGTCAATGTCAGGAAATGAGTCTGGTACTGCTTTGGCCAGAGAGGGCTTCTTGGAGCCGAGGTTCCCGTATGAATTTGTGCGCAGCTCACTGCGAAGGTCCTCGCGCCATGTGGTGAGAAAGTCAGGGAGCTCTTCGCGGGTCAGAGACTGAGTGGCCTTGAGAAGTTGGTCACCGAATCCACATTTCGCAAGCCCATGAGCGATGCAAGGCCCACAGTGCAGGAGGCCAGCTGGGTGGCAGTCGCCACCAGAGAGGAGAGCAATGAGAATGAGTCCACCTTGGGTTAGCTGGGTAGACGGGTGCGCAAGGATGTCAGCAGAGGTGTAGACAATAGAATGGTTGCCATCTATGTGCCCATCCACGTTCTTTGTGGTGTGCTTGCTGTTGCCTGAGAGGGTGGCACTTGCACTAGATTGAGAAGAATAAGAGAGTGGGTTTCATGGAATTGTTAGCCAGGGCGCACTTGTGAATGACCATCTTAGCACTGAATAGGAAGTTATCGACATCGTCTGATAAGACGGCGTCAATGGTGCCTATACTGTTCAGGTAGGCCAGTTCGGCTTCTGCCTCTCCAGGGGCCTTCAGGGGGTCAGTAGAACGCTCACAGAAAGGGAAAATTTGAATGGACCATTCTCCATTCAAATCTGAATGCTTCAATAATCCCCTTCACACCATCGACTAGCCAATGCTTTCCCCCTGGTATTCTCTTCCCGCGCTTGACCATGGGGCGCTTGGGACCGTCAAAGATAAAGAGAGGGAGAAATGGGGAACTTAAAAGCTTTGCACAACGGAAAAACAGTGTGCGAAGCTCAGGGTTCTCCCCCTCTCTTCCATGTGTAGCATGAGAGAACCAGATAGATGCATTGATACTGATGCGAATACCATGAAGATTGGTGGGGTTGGCCTCAAATCCATCAACAACAGCAATGTGGGTAAGAGACCGCAGTTTTCCGGAAGGTCTGAGGATCTGAGTCATGTCCCAAGGCTATGTCAGAAGGTCCACTTGAACGAGCAAGTGTAGTACTTACGTCCCAGAGGCCAGTTACACCCATTGTGCAACAAGGCAACCCTTACCTCCTTTCTCGGAAACATCATACTAATGGTTGCTTCCGAAGACCGAAAGGGTCGAATAGATCGAGCATGACCAAAATGACCACCAAGAATGCCCTGCATAGATGAACTTCGAAGGCCACTTTACTGCTATACACACTCGCTTTTTGTGTTACATCCATTGCATGCACGATAACAATGTTCTTGATTGAATGCATTAGTACACTGGGAGGGCAGAGGCAGTCACACTAGTATCATAGCCTGGTGCCAGGCGATTGCAGCAAATAATCTATTTACTAGCGTAGTTGATCTAGGGGTTCTAGTAGCAATAGTAAGTGGATCAGAATCCCTCACATGCACTCTCTCTCGCGAGATGTTGTGTGCAGTGCGACTGCCCCTATATCTTCTTGAGCGTCTTGGTCTGCTTCTTCTCCTTGCATCATCCCCTTCGTTCCTGTGTGTCACTTACTGTCTCTCCGTTGTCACTGTCGTCAAGCAAGGGGACGAAAGCTCACCTAAATCAGCAAGAATCTTGGACTTGAGATTTAAGCTTCTTGAGCTGGGTGGTAAAAAGCACTCAGTTGGTTTCTTCGTGGGGTCAGGCTAGCACACCGCAAAAGGTGGGAAGAAGAGAAGAATTCGGCACCAGAGTTGGAGAAGGAAACGGGTTTCTGCAAGTATGGTGTTAGTACAACCCAAGTCTCGCTTGCCTCCCACGTCGACAAGATCCGCTCCTTGGACAGTTTGCTTGCTGAGCATGAGGTTATTAAATGAGAAGCGATTTCCCTCTGAGAATTGACGGAAGAGGAAAACATGAGCTAGCACACCTTGGAAGCAGGTGAGATTTGGCCCAGGTTGCTGCCCGGCGCTGCTAGAGCCTAACCTTGTGCGATGTCTTGTAATTGAGGATGGACGTCATGTCGTGTCGTAGAGTGGGTGGGTGCTGTGGTGAGGTGGGGCCAAAGGACCATAGTATCATCGTACCCCCGAGTCGAGTGTTGACGTGACAGTCCAATGCGAGTTTTTTGCTGAGCATGAGGTCATTAAAAAGAAGTGAATCCCCTCTGAGAATTGATGGAAGAGGAAAAACGTGAGCTCAGTGCACCTTGGAAGCTGGTTGGATTTGCCCAGGTTGCTGCCCGGCGCTGCTTGGGCCTAACCCTTGTGCGATGTCTTGTATTCGAGGATGGACGTCATGTCATGTTGTAGAGTGGGCAGGTGTTGTGGTGAGGCAGGGCCAAAGGACCGTAGTGTCGTCATACCCCCGGGTCGAATGAGGACATTGATAATCCAATGCGAGTGCCTATTCGGTTAAACAAAAGCCGGTTAACAGATGTGTGAAGAAGTGAGTACGCACGAGAACAAGTGGCAAGTCGAAAAAGTGGCTGTGACCATTTCGTCATCCTTACCAACTTCCAACTTCCCACTCATCGCATATCACTTTGAACTCTCCATTAACTTTCGATGTCCTTCCTCCAAATCACTCAAATAATTCTTCAACGCACCTTGACATGGGCAGGACACCACATTGTAGGCCCTGTTGAAATGCTGGTGCATTGCCTTCTTTTCACAATGCACACTTACTCTTTATCTTTTCAGTTGACATGTTTCGGATACCAAGTTGAGTTCATTCTCCATGCCGGTGTCCGCGTTTTTGACACGACCAACATGGCGGGGGAGCCGCTCTTTGGAATGGAGTTCAACTTTGGGGTAGTGGCACTACCCCATAATGGGGGACAACCCAACCAAGAGCCAGTGAGGGGCGAGGGCGAAGGTGGAGAAGGCGAACGCGAGGGTGGCGAACGCGAGGGTGGCGAATGCGAGGGTGGGGAGGTTGAGCGCAAGGAGGTGTAGGGCAGGGAGGTTGAGCATGAGCGCAGGGAAGTCGAAGGGCAGGATCAGCACAGTAGTCAGAGGGGGCCTGGGTACAACGGTCCACGGTCACGCATCTGAGGCCACGGACTCATATAGTACGGTCACCTTCTTTTTGTGCTTCTGCGTGACCGCCATCTTGGGGTGAGAAACGGTGGGCAGGGCGACGGCAGGCAGGGGCAAGCTCAAGGTTGCAGGCAGGGAGGTCAAGCGCAGGAGGTCGAGCGCGGGGAGGTTGAGCACGGGGATCAGCGTAGTCAGTAGCTTCTGATATCAAGAATCTTTTCGACAGCCTTGACCATGACCGTGACTCTCTCTGGGCAGTAGCGATCTCGCGTTCAAGTAAGGGGATACCAGTGAAATCACCCACAAGCACAAGACAAGTGCAAGTGCAAGTTTCGAATTCTCGTCCATTCATGAACTCTCCAGAGGCCATCTATGCCAATGGTAACTGGGGGTGGAGGAGGGGAAGTTTGAATGCGTAGATAACAGCACCAAGTATTGCGAATCCAGGTTCGGTGCCAAGGTCAGTGCTCATCGAAGGAGGCCCACCATTTATAGGGAGGATAGGACATATATTGCAAGATGCAAGATAACGAGAAAAACATTGAGCGAATGCTAAAGCAGTAAAGTAAGAGTATGGAAGGGGAGAAGTGACTGCCCTGAAACAACTAGCACACCGAAGATTCCTCAGGTGGAACAATTCTGGGAGGTAAGAAACACCAGTGTATGGAAGGGCTTGAAGATGTGTCGACACTAAGCGTAGGGCCACGGTAAATCCAGCCTGACAACAGGGCGCAGTTGCTTGAGATACCATTCGTGTGGGAATGAATGGGTTCCAGCCATGGTCCGAGAGTTTTGAGTCGAGAAGAGGGCAGACGAGACTGAGGCAAGAATAACAAATGTGCACGAGACGACAGACTAACTGGGCAAAAAAGAGAACACACACGTTTAGTCATGTGCAAGGATCACCAAGTGATCATACCCCTTCTCGACTTCGTCACCCTTTCCCCTGGACTTTTCTTTCATTTCCGACCACTTGTAGTGTTCAAAGGTACCTACAACTCATTCCCGAAATCTTCAACATTACATGACGGGAGATAAGCCAAAGAGGTAAACAGAGTGAAGAATAGGGGTCGCACTGAAGCTCATGTATCGTGCGCTTCCATAATCCATGTCAGATGAGACCACGTCGCAAGTGGAGAGATTGAAGTCGGAAAGCCTGACCACAACTTGTGAATACCGTCCTGATTAAGCGCCCAGCCGTCAGTGACAATAAAGTTCTCCGGCTTGATATCCGGATGAAAGACAGAAGCGTCGTGACATGTGGCCACTGCCTCACACATTTCGGCAAACATAGAAGCAAAGGTGTTACGCTCAGACCCTGCTCTAGTCCAAAGACAGTGCAAATGCCTGCACGAACACTGGAAGAGTTGCCATGATTACCCAGAGGCGCATACCTGGGAGGCACGTGATCAAAAGAACATCAAAGAAGAAGAGGCCGTACATGCACTTGTAGCGGCAGAAGACGACAGCTACCTCGCTTATGATGAGGCATGCAGAGTCTGCCAGCTCGTGAGTAACATGATAACTCGCGATAGAACCCCAGATGCTGGCAGGAGGGTCATTACAGGACGAATGAGGGTCACATGACATGGTCATGTGATAAACCCCCAGGTCACGGGATCTGACCTAAGCAATAAGTCAGGGGGGCACAAAGGATGGAATTGTCCCAGGTCACAGTACGTATCTGGCCTAACCCATAACTCAGGGGACGTTGGAAGAAGCCATGGAATTGGCGGAAGACAGTTGTGTCCCGAAGACGACCAACGACGACGGATAGCGATTGTGTGGTGTAAGACCAGCGACCTGAGGCTGCCAATATCAGCGGGCCGTGGCTGCCATTGGGACGCACTCCAGCGGGCCGGGTTTGATCCCCTTTCGGGTATGTGTTTAAGATGGATTAGTCCAAGGAGCGCCTGTGTTAGCACCGAGGCCATTGCTTACTGTTGCATGGCGGATTTGTGTTGTGGATGACATTTTCCCACTTATGTTTATTGTTTACTTATTGCTCTCGCTTACTGATGCGATGAGGTGGGCTTATTGATGTCCCATGGTTGTTTACTCACTGGTTGGAGGTGCTTGGTCACTCATTGGTGGGGACGCTTACTTATGGCTTAGTGATGCCTTATTCATGTGCTGATTGATGTGAGTCATCATGCTTATTATTCACTACTCATACTATGTGTGTCGCCTTTGTGGCTTGACGGACATTTACTATAAATACTATACAAGTTGCGCTATGGTTCGCTAGCTTAGTTGTCTTGGAATCCACCTGTACTCTTCTCAGGAAGTTCAGACAGTCTTATAGCAAAGTCATTGTTCTTTGTGACTATCTTGTTGCCAACTTAAGTGTTAGGCATTGCCACCTTGTAACGAATCTCAAGCTAGGCAGTACTAGGGGACCTCATTGGTTATTCGCCCTTTACAAGTCGTTCAAATCGTTCCTGAGTTCAGAAGCCGTGCGCTTTGCTCAGCGTTGAAGCAAGGAAGACCCATCGGATCCAAGTCGGATCAACGTTCAGTGGAAATGTTACAAAAGGGACGGAGATGAGTGGAAGCGAGTAACTGAGATGGGTGAAGTGACGAGAGCAGGCCAGGGGTGGGGGGAGTGCGGTTCAGTGGGGATCGGAAGCAGGATCGACATCGTAATGATCACGGGCCTGCTCCAGAACGAAGAACAGATCTGGACTGGGAACAAATTCGAGACAGAGAAGGATAAAGGACTATGTTTCCAACGTGGGATACAAGGTAACAATGCTGGCATGCGTAGGAATGGACGGATGAATGGTCACCTGAATGTTGCCACAAAAGTTCCTTTCATTTTTTGAGAATTTGAATCGAGCTAAGATTAGTTATGGGACGTACCTATGTGAGCTGGGAAGCAAGTTCTTCAGCATGGTTAGCCTTGGATAAAAGCTTGATAGCATATTCATGGCTGCACTCCGTTGGTGGAGACCAAGATACGGAAGCATCGTCTAATTTGAGGCGACCTTCGGGATAGTTGTGATCATCCTCGAAAGGTGGCGAATGGAAAAGAACCTCGTGGACGAGATAGACACAACAGCGTGACTTTTGGTACCCAGTTCACGAACAACCTCAAATTTGGCTGCTTGTTTGTAATGGTCCGTGGTAGAAACGTGCTCTGCAGAGCGATGAGCAACAAAACGGAGAGATTCACCCTGGAGAGGAATCCCCTCACCAATGATGTCACTGTAGTCACCGTGGTCGTCACTTCGTCATTGTCATCCCAGTTGTCGTCATATCAATACTGTCATTGTCGTCATTGTCTTTGTAGGTGAAAGAAACAGAAACGAGGGTGCAATGGCGATGGTGTAAAGGATAGAGTGTCGTGGTCTCCACTGGTCGGAGTTGTTATTTGAAAAGGGGTGTATAATAGGGGGCGAAGTCACGTTGTCTGTTAATTGGCCCCGTGTGAGAATATTTTATGCTCCGCCTGACAACAACAACAAATACCACGTTGCCCAAGTTTGTCTCAAATCGAGGGTGTGAATGGACGGTCGTCATGAGGAGTTGATTCTGAGGCATGACTTTAGCTGGGCTACAATAAATCTACGATGCAATGGTTCAAATCCTTCCTCTCGAAAGTGAGAAATATTAGTTGTACCCCATCGAGAAAGAGCAGTGGAAACCTACAAAATCACGTTCCTCTCCGTGGTATCTAACTTGTACAGCTAGCTTGCTGAGCTTATCAATGACCCGAGGCCTGGGAACCAAATGAAAGGCGAACGAGGGGTGCTCAACAATGCTTTTGATTGCGCTGCAACTCAGAGTCGCAGATCTTATGGCACTTTGCATTAGAGACCATGTGAATGGGCTGGTGTGGAATACGCATTCTAGGCAGAATCACTGACTTTGGATACAGTGAAAACACAACAGAGGTGCTCGGCTTTTTGACTTTTGCAGGGGTTCGTCCTCTTCGGAAGGATTAATATCTGAGGGATCTGAGAATAAAAGAGAAAGACGTACAGGGCAAAAGAGATGGATGGATTACCATATAGAGATCTTACAGAGTGGTAACTACTAGGAAGTGGCGTCATTGTACGTCATGTGAGTGTATGTTGTCTTATGGTAGATGAAGCCTATGAGGTGGTATGGACCATTGTGGACGAGAGCGCGAAATTGGGTGGTGGCGGCCCAAAGGTAGTTGTGACTCACCAAAGATGAGAGGGGAGATAATGATAGTAGTTGTGGCTAACAGAATCAATGAGACCAATCGGGCCACAGTAGGTTCGTTGTTGAGTGGCGGTGGTGATAGAGCTGAGCGGTGACGGTGACGAGGCCAAGAAAAAAAAGGTGAGCTACAGGTGGAACAACTGTGAACTTAACTGTCCGTAGTTCTTTGGGCCTAGGTTGGCACGCGGCACCAGCAGTTCAGAGAATGTGAGACAACTTGCATAGTTGACGTTGAGTGGTGGTGGTGAGAGTCGGGAAACAAGTAGAGCCAGAAGAAGCCTTGAGCAAGACTGTAGGCCCATTACCCCTACTCGACACCCCATCGGCACTCCCCTTACCTGCTGCTCGTATGGACCGCTCCACTGTCTGCATCAGGATTCGGATCAACCATCGGCACTAGGCAAATGATGGCAGCTACTTGAGGGTTGCCATTGAAGGCAGTTGAGGGACCAGAGCGTGGGGGCCCAGCAACAGGCCTCAAAGGGCCTTCCCCGGCTATGAGGCCCGCATAATGGGGGCACATCTTCACCGGGGGCATCTGGTCCAGCAATGGTGCTTGGCGGGTGTGAGGTATGGCTCGCATAACGCTTCTTCATGAGCCATGGTGAAAAGACAGGGAGGGGGAGGGCAATGTGGTGAGCGGGATGCTGAAAGCTCAGAAGAGTTTCGATGCCTGACTAGTGGCATACTCCGAAACTGTAAAACTTTTATCGCTTATGCTTTTGTCGAATTAGGGTTCTGACTGTACAGTTTCGGAGTATGCCGCTAGTCGGGCATCAAAACTCTTCTAAGCTTTTAGCGTCCCCACTCACCACCTCCCTTCTCCGTCCTCCCTTCTCTGCCTACCATATTGCCCTCCCCCTCCCTGTCTTTTCACCATGGCTCATGAAGAAGTGTTATGCGAGCCGTACCTCACACCTGCCAAGCACCATTGCTGGACCAGATGCCCCTGGTGAAGATGCACCCCCATTATGTGGGCCTCCTAGCTGGGGAAGGCCCTTTGAGGCCTGTTGCTGGGCCCCCACGCTCTGGTCCCTCAACTGCCTTCAATGGCAACCCTCAAGTGGCCGCCATCGTTTGCCTAGTGCCGATGGTTGATCCGAATCCTGATGCAGACAGTGGAGCGGTCCATACGAGCAGCAGGTAAGGGGAGTGCCGATGGGGTGTCAAGTAGGGGTAATGGGCCTACAGTCTTGCTCAAGGCTTCTTCTGGCTCTACTTGTTTCCCGACTCTCACCACCACCACTCAACGTCAACTATGCAAGTTGTCTCACATTCTCTGAACTGCTGGTGCCGCGTGCCAACCTAGGCCCAAAGAACTACGGACAGTTAAGTTCACAGTTGTTCCACCTGTAGCTCACCTTTTTTTTCTCGGCCTCGTCACCGTCACCGCTCAGCTCTATCACCACCGCCACTCAACAACGAACCTACTGTGGCCTGATTGGTCTCATTGATTCTGTTAGCCACAACTACTATCATTATCTCCCCTCTCATCTTTGGTGAGTCACAACTACCTTTGGGCCGCCACCACCCAATTTCGCGCTCTCGTCCACAACGGTCCATACCACCTCATAGGCTTCATCTACCGTAAGACAACATACACTCACATGACATACAATGACGGTGCCACCAACCAATGCTACGGTTCCCTTGCAAATACTGACCATTCAAATGTTCTCATCTTGGTTCACATGCTTTGACCCAACGTGCTACGGCAAGTTGTCTTTCCTTTTTCAATTGTCACTCACTGATCTATTTTGTAGCGTTATCACCTAATGCTGGCCTGACTTAGGCAACTTGTAGAGGCGTGGCAAGAGAGACTACGTAACATTTTGCTGATACACCAAATCAACGAAGATATTGGGTACTTTGGTAATGATCACAAGGGACTATGTCCACGAGGATGAAGAGCGAATAGTGATCACTTAGTACCCGAGGTACTAGTATACACGAAGAGAAGTGATAATTCGAGAAGACCAAGCTGGAGAGCTATGGTCTGAAGACAGAGACTTATATACAGTTACTCGCTGGCTTTAAAGCGCAGCTGGAATCCAAACCCTAGTATCGCTATACTAGTAATGAGTAATTGTCCGTTCTAATAATACCTGAAACACCGGTAATCCCAAGTACCGGCCACGCGTAAGTGTCCATGACTAATATGTGCTTACTATCGTAGTTATAACCAAATAGTAAGCAGTCCGAAACTCCGGAATACACGTCATCCTTCGAAGTCAGCGACAAAACGATGTCAACGTGACATTACCCCCTTTTCAGGTTGAACGACCTCGTTCGAAAACCCAAGGGATAATTGTAGTATTCCAACATACCTCCACCTCCTTGTCCATCACCCTTTGAAGCATGTTGGCCTCTTCCAGCCGTCGGACGCACTTGCGCTTCTCATTCCCCACCGCGTACTGCTCGTTTTCAAGAGCTGTAATCGCCGCGTGGAGATCGTCGTAGCGCTGCGATACATGGCGATAACACGAGATCTTGGCACCCAGCGTTCGATCTGGAATCTCAGCAATGGCCAGATCGACCCATTGACGACCCCCAAAATCGTTACGTAGATAGCGCAACTGATCGTGCATGTAATCGCATGCTTCAGCGTCGAAATTGGGGGCGGCATGTACGTCACCTTGTTGGATTTCCCCTCCCTTCTTCATACATCCAAAAACAACAGCGTTGTTTCCAGGTTTCAGGTGGATGTACTTGGCAATCGTATGTTGCCCATTGATAATCATGCGAAAGGGAATGAACTGCGGAGGAATGTTTAGTTCGAATCCATCCGGGGCCTCGGCCTTGTCCTTAGCCTTCTGTCGCTCGACGTTGGTGGGATGTCCATGATAGTCTGGGAAGAGAGGGCTTCCTTTTGCTGCTGCCACACCTCCTCGACGTCCTCGGTGAGTGTGCGGCGTAATAGGTGATACCCCTTCATCTTTGGGTCTCGAAACTGCCGAGGGATCTTCGTTTTCTTTGTCGGAGTCGTCTTCTTGTTGGTGGAGGATGGAACGGGTGTGAACACCCCATGAGGTGGCGGGGTCGAGAATGACCCTGGGGGGAAAGTCGACATTGATATATCGAGGCGTCGGCGGCGGAGGGATGAAGTGGAACTTGTCGTTACAGATGCATTCATGGACGGGTTTTCCACAGTTGTAGTGGATATGGGAGTCAAGGTGGCTTGGACATGACATGGCGGATTGCTTACAAGTTCCACAAACTCGGACCACGTCACTGATGTCGGAGATGCTTGGAACTTTGACAAGCGTTTGTGCAACAAGGAGGTTCTGGCAGTTAGGAGTAGTTCCCTCCGCCACTTCCTCTGTGTCTTCCTCCAATCCCCAGTGTCGTATCCGCGTACATCAGGGGTTTCGGGGATGAAGTCTCCAGGTCCAATACATCTGAAGGCGGCGGCGACCTCGGCAGCAGAGGGCTCGACCTCATCGACAGTTGAGGCAATAGAGGAAAGAGAGGAGAGGATGTGTTCATTGTTAGAAGAGGGAGGAGTGCTCATAGTAGTTTGAAGAAAGAACTGATGGGCTTCTTCGCTAGGAGTGGGGACATTTATATATGCTGACAGTGGAGTTCGAAGATGTTGAAACTCAGCTATCACTTGTGGAGCATGTACGTCAGTGGCGTTGACCCACTGGTTCTCTGAGTCTGGATACCCCTTCCATTTGATCAGATATTGTTTGCGCCTTCCTCTGCCGAAGTGCCGTTGATCTAGAATTTTCTCGATTTTGTATTCTTCTTCTCCATCGATTAATTCAGGGGGAGGTCTTGGGAAATTTGGTCCGTGAAAGGACATTTCTCGATAGGGGGTGAGAAGATCGATATGAAACACGTTATGAATGCTCCATTGTGTGGGAAGTTCCAGTCTATAATTAACTGGAGACATCACCTGATTGATTTTGAAAGGCCCATGTCGCTTGGGCGCAAGTTTGGCGCTAGGTTGGTGAGTTCTCAGGTGACGTCCTTCTAGCCATACAAGGTCTCCAATTCTGAATTTGGGTGTATCTTTGTGCTTAACCCATGACCTTTGTGCCTTGATAATTTGTTGCTGGGCGTGTGCGCGTGCCTGTTTGAACTGATCAAGCCGCAACGCCACTTGGGGTAAAGGGGTTGGAGTCGTTTTCCAATCAGCACGCGGATGATGCCCCATCAAGAGAAAGAATGGAGACTGCCCTGTCGCCTCGTTTGGCCAATTATTGTGTGTGAATTCTGCCAGGGGTAAATACAGCGCCCAGTTATCTTGTCACTCGTTTACCCAGAAACGGAGATATTGTTCTAGCCATTGATTCGTTTGTTCCGACTGTCCGTCAGTACGAGGATGATACGCTGTAGATATATTTTGTGTGACTCCCAATTGTTTACAAAGTTCTCGGGTGAACTTGGATGTGAATCGGGGATCTCGATCGCTGATTATTTTGGTAGGGAGTCCGTATCTGATGAACACGTGTTTGAGGTATAGTATTGCAACTTCTTCTGCGTTGATCTCTTCTTTGCATGGAATAAAGATGGATGCCTTGGTGCAATCGTGATCAGTGATTGTGAGGATAGAATCATATCCTTCTGATACTGGCAGTTTGGTGATGAAATCAAGTGCGATTGTTTCGAATGGCATCGCTTCTGGCTTCGGATAGATGGGTTGTAGTGGAGCTCTGATTGGTCGATTGTTGACTTTGTGCCTTTGACAGTCCGCGCATCCTTGTACATACGCGGTGACATCTGGTCGGAGTGTCGGCCACCAATAGTTTTGTTCCACTAATTTGATTGTTTTATTGATGCCTGGATGCCCATATACTGGGGGTTCATGATGAGCTTCTGCGATCGCTCGTCTCTCTTTACTTCCCTTGGTTACCACTCGTCTCCCTTGTTTATACCACTCTCCGTTTACCTTCTTCAAGTTGTGGGGATCTACCCATGGGCGTAGGATTGTTTCATCCTGTGCGTCGCTGGGATTGACTGGAGTCATGTCTTGTACTGTCAAAACGCCTTGAGGTGATTGGGCATCCCCATTCTTTGCGTCATTGTATTCCAGATAAACACGTGATCGGGTAATACCGTTATATTTTCATTATCCTCTTCACCTTGGTCGTAGTCTGGTCGTCTTAATAGTGCATCTGCGTGGCCATTTGCGGTCCCTTTGATGTGGTGAATTTCCAGATCGTATTCTGACAGTTCAAGTACTTCCCTAGCCACTCGTCTACTGATCTTTTGTGGTTCTCTCCAGTATTTCAGGTTCATGTGGTCAGAGAAGACTTTGATCTTATGTGGGGATCCAGCTAAGAGTGATCTCCAATGGCAAGTGCTTTGACTATGGCTAGTAGTTCCAGATCGTAGATATCATAATTGTGTTCTGCTGCATTTAATGTTGCAGAATAGTATCCTATGGGATGTCTTTTGTTGTCAGATTTCTTTGGAGTAGGACAGCTCCCACCGCGAAACCTGACGCATCTACTTCTAGTTCGAATTGGTCTGTAGACTGGGTGGTTAGCACTGGTTCACTTGTTACTCGTCGTTTCAGCTCTCAAACGCATGTTGTTGTTGCGGTCCCCAACTCCATTCGACTGTCTTTTTGTGAGATTGTTTAGAGGTTTGGCGATTGACGCAAATCCTCTGATAAAAAGGCGATAAAAATTGCAAAAACCGAGAAAAGATCGTACTCCTTGACTTTGGTTGGTGTTGGCCAGTCCTTGATGCCTGCGATTTTGATAGGATCCATGCGTGTTACCCCCTTTTCAAGGATTACCCCCAGGTAATCAAGGGATGCAGCATGGAAGGTGCATTTCTCTGGTTTGAAGTAGAGATCGTACTGTTGTGCCACTTGAGTACATCTTTGACTGCTGCAATGTGGTCATTGAGGGTTGTTTTTGTTGCGATACCAATATCGTCCATGTATACCTATAACGGTTCCTCGTTGTTCATGTTTTGCTATCGTATCTTTATAGATAGCATTCATCTTGTTTGGAACGTGGCTGGAGAATTGGTGAGCCAAAGAACATGACCATTGGTTCGAAAAGTCCATATGGTGTCTTGAACGCTGCTTTGTGTTCATCGCCTTCCTTGATCGAATATTGTTGTACCCCATCGAACGTCAGCTTCGTGTAGATGTGAGCACCACTGAGGTCTTTGATGAGGGTTTGGATGAGCGGAAGGGGTAATTGTTGCGAATAGTATATTGGTTTAATCGCGATAGTCCTGCACGGGCGTAGTTTTCCATCCTTCTTTTTGACAAAGAAAAATGGTGATGCGTACGGGGATTTTGACGGTCTGATATATCCCTTCTTCAGATGTTCAGTGATGAATTGCTTAACCTCCTGATCTTCTCGTAACGATAAATCGTAAATAGAGCAGTTGATATGATCAGGTGTGTCTTCTTGAGTTCGATGGCATGATCCCATTCCCGGGACGGGGGAAATCGATGGACTCCTCTTCACTGAATACCTTTTCGAATTCGTCATATTCGACGGTATGTTGTTTGTTGAGCGGGCCTGCCGCAATAGCCATTTCCGTTGCTGCTCCTTTATAGAGCACTGTGATTGGAGGGTGGCTATTATGTCGTTCTTTTGTCTGTGACAGGTATGAGCGGTAATGGGTTTGTTTGTGGACTGTCCGATGATTTGATAATAATGGAAGAGTGTTTGAACGGACATTGCCATTCTCCAGTCGAATTCTGGTTCGAAAGCGCTGAGCCAAGGATATCCCAATAAGATATCCTCCTTTCCTATGTCTGTGACTAGGAATCTCATTTCCTGCAGTATCCTTGGTGATATTTGGAGATCAACATAATGGGTAATCATCCCCCCTTTGTTGGTTGTATCATCATATTGAATATTTTCCTAGGTTGTGGCAGTCGTGCCTTTCCCAATCCTAGTTGTTTTATGAATTGTTCATTTATAAAATTGTCGGTGCTCCCGAATTGACGAGCGCTTTTATGTCGGCCTTGTTGTAACGTGTTTGACAGAGTACTGGAATTCGCATAGAACGGAAGCGAGTTATGTATACAGCGTTACAACGTAATGCCCTCACCCAGGCCGTTGGGTTCAGGCGTCCCCAAAATCCTTCTTTCCCATCAACTCCTGCATGGCAAGATCTTTGAATTCGTCGTTTCATTGGCAGCCATGCGTAGCCATCGTCTTTCCACTGGGTAGCTGTTCGATCATCCGCTACCATTTGGGCAATATGAAGATCTTTCCCGCCTCGCTGCGGTCATCCACCACTTCTGAACTCCTTACATTGGCCCTGGGTTGTCGAGGCTGTGTACAATTGCGACTGAGGTGTCCCTTCTTTTGACAATTATAACAAACGACTTCCCTTAAGTCTGGCAGTTGCCGCCTCCTTAAAAACCCTTCTCTTGGTTGAAATGGGGGATTTCCAGCCCTCATTAATTGTTGTGTGGGTCGCTGACCCCTTCGATCTTGTTCCAATACTTGCTCAGCATTGGCCAATCTTCCTCTAGTCCTGGTACGATCAGCAGAGGTATCCATAGCATTTGGATTACGATTTGATTGGAAGGCTCTAGGCCATCGTGATGTTGTCCCCTGCACCTTGAATTGATTGAATTTGTTCTGCATATGAATCCATTCGCCGTGACGTTGGATGCTGTTGTTCCGCCATTCTTCGTATGTTTGAGGTTTATCCAGGGTGTATACGGTTTCGTATAATTTTCGAGGAAGTCCTTCGGCAAACAGTTCGACCACCAATGGTTCATCTACTCGATAACCAGCGAGACGAACTAGATTTTCGAATTTGGCCACGTACGCGTCAATGTCCTGGTTTCCCATCTTGATCCTTTCCTGAGCTCTGCTCGTGCTCTTTCTTCTCGTAATGTGTCACGGAATTGTCGTTTGAACGACAACTGGACACTATCCCATAACCATGGGTTTGTGGATCGATATGATTAACCTGTACTTGTAGTCGCATCCAAGCGCTGATGGATCCTACCCATTCGGTGACGTGAGGTCCTTGTATGTAGGTGAGGAACAACATAGCTTTTTGGAATGGTACTGCCATCATAGGATTATTGATATTGATGCCTTCGTATAATTCCCATTGAAGAAGGAATTCTTCCACCTTGGATCGATCTCCGGTGAATATGGTTGGGGCATTACCCCACAACTTATCGCTGTGTTGTCCTGGTATTCCACCTGCTCCTCCTGGTGGTCCTCCTCCTGGTGGTCCTCCTCCTGGCGATCCTCCACCTGGCGGTCCTCCACCTGGCAGTTCTCCACCTGGCGGTCCTCCACCTGGTGGCATTTGTGGCCTCCAGTTCTGTGGAATTCAGATAGGAAATCCTCTTCCTGGGAAAGGATCTTGATCTGGGGGGTCTGGTTGATCTGACCCTGCAATGCGTAAGTCTGCTAATTCGTCAAGTGTAAACGTTCTTCCCACAATTTGATGGGTGGTTTGGGTAGCCATGACTGGGCTGATGTGCAACTGTTCGGTGACCCTTGCTAGTTGATCAACTATGGGCACAGGTTCTTGAATGGTAATGGTTTCTGGTTCTTCCTGCCGATCCGATTCTGCTTCTGAGGGTATGGTGGTAGGGGATGGAGGTAGTATTGCTCCGAGTGACTGTGCTTCTGGTCGAGTGAGTTCGTTTATGAGGATATCCAATCCGTAAGAGGTGGGGGCAATTCGACGTCCTTCCCACTCTCGGGCCCTTTCAAACCACTGTAGTTCTATCCAGCAAAGGTGATTGTTGTCAAACTCAACTGGATGAAGGAATGCGTCTTCTCCGTCTCTTGCGTAGTATCCCTCGATATCGTCAACTGTTGTCCACGCTGCACTTTTGGTAAAACGTTGTGGAACAGTTCACGGTCCCCTTTGTGCAAACCAGAGAACTGGCTCTCCAAATGTCGTCCAACGACTTGCGGTTGTATCTTGCGACGCCACGATGAAAAGCTTGGTCTTAATGTAGCGTTATCACCTAACGCTGGCCTGACTTAGGCGACTTGTAGAAGCGTGACAAGAAGAGACTACGTAACGGTTTGTTGATACACCAAATCAATGAAGATATTGGGTATTTGGAACTAATCACAAGGGACGATGTCCACAAGGATGAAGAGCGAATAACGATCACTTAGTACCCGAGGTACTAGTATACATGAAGAGAAGTGATAATTCGAGAAGACCAAGCTAGAGAGCTATGGTCCAAAGGTAGAGACTTATATACAGTTACTCGCTGGCTTTAAAGCGCAGCTTAGAATCAAACCCTAGTACAACTATACTAGTAATGAGTCATTGTCCGTTCTAATAATACCTGAAACACCGGTACTTCCAAAGACCGGCGACGCATAAGTGTCCATGACTAATATGTGCTTACTATTGTAGTCATAACCGAGTAGTAACCAGTCCGAAACTCCGAAGTACTCGTCATCCTTTGAAGTCAGCAACAAAACGATGTCAACGTGACAATGATGGTGGTGAGGAGTAGGGCAGTGATATAGGTTGTACAATAGCTACAGTCCATGTTCATTACTAGTTGAATTGGAAATATATTCTATTCATCATTCTTGTCCTGATTATTCCAAAATATTTTAAGAAAAGAGCTGGTATATTTTTGGTCCATGGTTGGATAAAAATTGCATACTTTTGTATGATTAACTAATTATTGCTTAAAAGTTGAACAATTTCTATTCAACCTGTAGTTTGCCTAAAATGGCTGACTTGGGACAATTATGCCAACTAGACCTTATCTAATAAGATATAAGGTAATTCAGTAAATTTCAGCAATTAGGTTTTTCCTGATGGAGCTTCTTCTTTGGGTGCTTCACCTTCTCTATTTTCTTTGCTGTTTCTCCAACAAATGATGATAGCAGGCAAGTTGCACATGTTTGCCCATTAAGGGTGCCTGCAAGTGGTTAAAAATTTGGTCTGGTTGAAAATGGTTGATGAACATATCTGGTAGTCTCCTGGGCTAATCATCCCTGGCAAGGATCATGTGAGATCAGAACTTGTTGTAATAAAATTGTCAGAGTCAAAAGCCTTTAAAGTGTATTCTTGTGTGTGTGAAACGAGAATGAATTCATCCAGGATGGTAAAAAAGCTGGCAATTGTTCAAGCACTGCTGAAAGAGGAGAGGCCTATTTTAGAAGTTAGTTCTAACCCCACTGAACTAAGAGGTCCATACAACAAAGAAGATGATGAAGAAGACAGGATTCAGGTGCATAGATTGTGATATCTCTGAAGGTGACAGGGACCACCAGCCAATGGTCCTGACCTTATTTCATAATTGATGGCTGTACCAATGGTGATCCTGCTCCAATACTCATGGGCCAACTGACATTGGCCAAAATGTGATATTCCTTTAGAATTCATGGACCAGCCAATGTTGGTTCAGAGTGTTTTGAAAGTACATTTCAATGATATATTGCAATCAAAATGATATATTTTATGACATTCCTATCCACTGAGAACTGAAATGGAGCATATTATATATATATATAATACAATGCAGATTCCTCCAATATCCATGGATCAGCCAATATCAGCTTGGAGCAGAACACAATTGTCAAAAATGATATTCTGTCCATTCCTTGGTCCATTCACCATAATGGAAATGAAAAGCACTTATATAGAGAATATCAAGGAGATTCCTCCAATATTCATGGGCCAGCCAATATCAGCTCAGAACAGAATCCAATTCAAGAAAACAACATTTTGTCCATCCACTGTGATTGATATGAGACCTTTATTATATACTTATATAGTCAGAGTTGAAATAAAATACTATTCATATAGAGGATACAAAAGAGACTCCTCCTGATATTCATGGGTCAGCTGATATCAGGTTGGAGCAGGAATAATTTTTTTTAAAAGCCAGTTTGTATCTCCATTGTGAATTCAATGAGACAATTTACCATCTTCTTATCTGCTGAGAATTAAAGTGAAACATAAATTTATATAGGGAATACAAAGGAGACTCCTCCAATATTCTTGGGGTAGCTGATATCGGCTCAGAGAGGAAGTAAATTGTCAAAAAGGCCATTCTGAACATCCATTATGCTTAAAATGAGACAATTTATTGCCTATTTATCTACTATGAATTGAGATGACACATAATTTGTATAGGGAATAGGTGTAACGTCCCAGGTCATAGTAAGTATCTGACCTAAGCCGATAACCCAGGGGACATGGCATAACAGGACGATTACGGTACGATGATGACGGCTGATGACTGACTGCTTACTGTACGATGACGGATGATGACTGATGCTCTTAGTGAGCGGCTTACTGATAGTATTAGTATTTGTTGAGCGTTGTACATTGTTACTAGTAGTAGTGGCGTGTTACTTACCGTTATAAGGGAGCTGTCGACTGTTGTGGTCGGCAGCTTGAAGTTCTTGTATGCTTCTCATATCGAATCAAGCAGGCTCTCTCTCTTTCTCCTCGTCCTTTTGGACCGCGTTGCCATTGAAGCAAGACTCTGTCTTCGCGCGTTGAGACGATACTCTGCCTTTGTGCTAGAGTTAACGGGTTGTTAAGTCACCACGTTCACCTTGCGTTGCCCAAGTCAGGCTCACGTGCAGATTGCACGTAACATTAACTTCAAGCTCTACAAGAATCGAACGCCGTGGCGACTCTTAATACCAAGGACGGTTGGGACTTCGTACCCTATCGCGTTGAATCAAGAGAACGAGACGCACCCACTCGATACCTTATAGGAAGAGTAAGGTGGCGACACGTACCAGACACCAGAAGATCCGAAGAAAACAACACAGGCTACTATGCAGAGGCAGCTACCTCACAAAGATATCATCCCATAGTATTCAACAGAGAACGCTGTTGCTGGATCGAACTCAGGTGGAGCAACACCAACAACTATTTCGAAGCAACACGGCCAGCAGCCGACAACTTACACATCAACATACCATTGGTCGACGCACGACCAATTGATCAACAAGGACCGATAGACGGTCAAGAAGCAGACACCCTCGATTCGGAACCACCAAGAGCCGAATTCCAACTACGAGAAACGCAAACTGCATCAAGCCATACTAGCGAACGATCGCCGACACCACAAAGTGAAGTGGCAGAACCCGAAGAAGTCGCAGTACAATCACCGGAAGTAGACGCACTAGCCGCGCGAACAGCTGAGTTACACATTCCTGAACCAATCAGAGGAGTACCACTCAGCTACATGGCTACTCAAACAGAAGTATCGCCACCCCGACTTGTCATCAACGAACAGACAGGTCACGTCCAACAACTACAACCAGAAGATATGGAAGCCGTAAACCAAGCAATGGGACCGGATGTCCCTGATGCACCAAGCATCCCTGAAGGAACTGATATGTTCTACGAGTTCCGACTCAATAGAAACAGGATACCATCACCAGACAACCGACCTTTTCCCCCATTGAGAAGGCCATCAGGAGGAGGACCACCAGGAGGAGGACTGCCAGGAGGAGGAATACAACAGGCACCTCAAGGAGGAAATGATAAATTTATCGGTAACCCACCACCAACGTTTACAGGAAACAGAGGACAAGCCGAGTCCTTCATTCTCCAATGGGAAGTCTACGCAGGAGTCAACGCCAATCATTCCGCAATGATAAACAAGTACCAAAAAGCAATGCTGTTCCTCACATACATCCAAGGAAACGCGGTTAACCAATGGGTAATGTCCGCAAGCAGGTGGCTTGTTAACGAAGTCGCTACAGGAACCAGCCAATTTGACAACAGGTTATGGGAGAATCTGTTACACGCCTTCCAACGGCAATTCGGAGACGTTCTTAGCAAAGAACGAGCACAAGCCCAGCTCGATGCTGGCATACACATGAAGGATGGAAAAATCGACGACTACATTGCCACATTCGAGCAGCTCGTCCGACACGCAGGATACAACATCAACGCCGAGCAAACGCTCAAATATTTCACAAGAGGATTACCATGCGCATTATATGAAACAATGTATCAACACGACGACCCCCGCAACTATGAAGAATGGAGAGAATCCGCCTTAAAAAGGCAGCAGAAGTGGATTCACATGCAAACAGTCAGAGGCAACCTCGATGCCTTCAAACCAGGACGAGTTCCAGGCAGAGCATTAGCTAAGTTGTTAGCGCCCCTCCAAAACGATGACCGAATGGACACATCCGCAGATCGAGTGCGGGGACGATTGGCCGGAGCAGAAGACGTACTCCAGAACTACAAACGCAACGACAATCCCCCACGTCCACCATTCCCACCACGAGGAGGATTCATACAGAGGCAATTCAAACGTGACCATAGTCAGACACAGTGTTACAACTGTCAGAAGATGGGACATATCAGTCGCGATTGCCGACAACCGCGAAGGAACCGAAACACGCAAACGCAAACAGCCGAGACTGCGCCAACTAAAGAAGAAAAGGCAGCAGAATGGCTCAGAGGAGTAGCAGGAGATGACAAAGAAGTAAAGGACCTGGTCCTTCAACAATTGATGGGACAGGATTTTGGAAACGCCTAAACCCGGCGGCCTGGGTGAGGGCAATACATTGTAACTCTGTGTACATTATGCGCTACCGTTCTATGAAAGTACCAGTATCGATTCGAGCAAGTTACAACATGGCCGACATAAAAGCGTTGGTGGATTCAGGAGCCACTGACAACTTCATACACCCCAATTTCGTCAAAAGAATGGGGCTAGGAAAAAGGGCACTAGATAAGCCCAAAAACATATACAACATTGACGATACCACTAATAAAGCGGGACAGATCACGCACTATCTTACGCTCAATGTGGAAACAGGAGGGACAAAAAAGGAAATGCGTTTCCTTATCACAGACATAGGAAGAGAAGACCTACTACTGGGGTATCCATGGCTCGCAACATACGAACCAAGATTCAGTTGGCGACATGCCACTATAGACGAAAAACAACTCCCCATAGTACTACGAACAATCAACCCAGACGACAAAAGAGCAGTTTTGGCACAACTGCTAAATGAAGAAAAGAAAGACACAAGAATATCTCGAATATTCACAGAAGATGCCAAAGAACAAATCAAAACGATGCTAGAAGAACAAGTGTACGGGAAACGATCAGCGGTCGAACTTGCAATCGACGCCCAACAATACACGACACAAGTCAAAATACCAACGGAGTACCAATGCTTCGCAAAGGTATTTAACGAAGAAGAATCAAAAAGATTTCCACCAAAGAGAAGTTGCGATCACGCGATGAGTTCAAGAAAGGAGTACCTGACGTCATAGACTGCAAAGTCTATCCAATGACAAGAACCGAAGACGCGGCACTAGACGACTTCATCGACGAACAAATCGAAAAGGGATACATCCGTCCCTCCAAGTCCCCGTACGCATCGTCATTCTTCTTTATTAAAAAGAAGGACGGAAAGCTACGACCTGTACAGGACTATCGACGAATCAACGAGTGGACAATACGGAATCAATATCCACTCCCCCTCATTGATGACCTCATCAGAGATCTCGGGGGAGCCCAGATATTCAGCAAATTAGATGTCCGACAAGGATACAACAACATAAGGATCAAAGAGGGCGACGAACACAAGGCAGCGTTCAAAACACGACGCGGCCTATTCGAACCAACGGTCATGTACTTCGGATTGTGCAATTCACCAGCCACATTCCAAAGTTTCATGAATGAAATCTACCGACCAACTATCGCGAAACATGAAACACGGGGAACCACCATCAGAGTCTACATGGACGATATTGCGATAGCAACGAAACGTCAACCGCTAGCAGTTGAAAACCACCAAAAAGCGGTCCGCGACGTACTTGCGGTTGCCCAGAAGCATGACCTCTTCTTCAAACCAGAGAAGTGTGTCTTCAACGGATCCAGCATTGATTACCTGGGGGTAATCCTTGAAGAGGGGGTAACACGTATGGACCCCGTTAAAATTTCCGGCGTACGGGACTGGCCATCCCCGTCATCCGTAAAGGACGTACGCTCATTCCTTGGATTCTGCAATTTTTATCGGCAGTTTATTAGAGGATTCGCCAACATTGCCAAGCCATTGAATGAACTAACACGCAAAGACGAACCATGGCAATGGGGCACAAGACAACAAACAGCCTTCAACACACTCAAACAACGAATTACTACAGAACCGATCCTAGCGCACGCCGATCAAACACAACAATTTGATCTAGAAGTTGACGCATCAGGATTCGCAGTGGGAGCGGTACTGTTACAAAAGAAACTAGACGGGAAACGACACCCCGTAGGATATTACTCAGTGACACTCAACGCTGCTGAGCGCAATTACGACATATACAACCTCGAGTTGTTAGCCATCGTAAAAGTGCTACGACACTGGAGACATCTATTGGCTGGATCGCCACACAAGGTACGAATATTTTCTGATCACCTCAACCTGCGATATTGGCGAGATCCCCAGAAGATCAGTCGACGAATCGCTAGGGAAGTATTAGAGCTAGCAGAATACAATTTCGAAATACACCACGTCAAAGGAACAGCCAATGGAAGAGCGGATGCCCTCTCTCGATGACCTGATTATGATCAAGGGGAGAAAGACAACGAAGGCGTCACGGTCCTACCAAACAAACTGTTCATACGAAACGCTATCACGAGCCAACAACAGGATGAACAGAAGATACGCAAGTGGGTAGATCCACACAAACTGACTAAGGCCGAAGGGCTTTGGTGGTACCAAGGACAACGACTAGTAGTCACGGGCACAACAGAAGAAATCAGAGAAGTAATTTCCACACACCACGACCCACCTATTTATGGACATCCAGGAATAAATCGAACGACGCAATTAATCGAATGATACTACTGGTGGCCCACAATGAAACAAAATATCGCTGACTACGTTAGGGGATGTGCCGAATGCCAACAATGCAAGGTTAACACACACAACACGAAGGCACCACTACAACCAATATTTCCAAAAATGGAAGCAACGCCGTTCGAAGTGGTGGCACTCGATTTCATTACTAAACTACCTGAGTCCCGAGGATATGACTCTATACTTACAGTCACAGATCACGACTGTTCAAAAGTGTCTATATTCATACCATGCAGAGAAGAAATATCGGGAGAAGAAACGGCTATCCTTTACGCAAAACACATATTGACAAGGTTCGGATTACCATCAAAAATCATTAGTGATTGGGACCCCCGGTTCGCGTCAAAATTCACAAGAGAACTGTGTCGACTCTTGGGGATCCAACAAAACATTTCCACCGCTTACCATCCGCAAACCGATGGACAGTCAGAACGAAGCAACCAATGGTTGGAGCAATATCTCCGCTTTTGGGTTAACAAAAGACAGGACAATTGGGCCGATTACCTCGCGCTGGCCGAATTCTCACATAACAATTGGACTAACGAGTCCACACGTGAATCTCCATTTAGGTTGCTGATGGGGTATCACCCCTGCGCCGATTGGACAGATAAGACCTCGCCAATACCCCGGGTCGAGGCAAGACTAGAACAATTGAAGGAGATAAGACAACAAGCACAAGTACAAATGCAGAAGGTGCAACGGTCATGGGTCAAACACCGTAACACTCCTCAATATCAGATAGGAGACAAGGTTTGGCTAGAAGGACGCCACCTACGGACCAACCAGCCAACCGCGAAGCTTGTGCCCAGAAGACATGGTCCATTCACCATCAAACAGGTGATGTCTCCCGTCAATTATCGTCTAGAGCTTCCCACGCAGTGGAGCATCCATGATGTCTTCCACACAGATCTCCTCACACCCTACAAAGAGACGGTGACTCATGGCGTCAACTACCAACGCCCACCACCAGAATTGGTAGACAGCGTGGAAGAATATGAAGTTGAAAAAGTACTAGACTCGCGAAGAAGAGGACGAGGGCGTAAACTTCAGTATCTTATCAAGTGGAAAGGATACTCTGACTCGGACAACCAGTGGGTCGCGTGGGATGATGTACATGCGGACGCAGAGATAAGGAAGTTCAAACGGTCTAACCCGCAGGCCGAAATTCACATAAAAGCAGGAACCGCAACATGAAGTATCCCAACACTCCGCACTACAATGTCCCATGTCCCACTCACCATTATCTCCCTTGACATCCCTCATGTCGACACCCTCACCAACTACGACTCCAACAACAATGTGGATGACCCCTTCTGTTCATCAGTTGAACAAGTGCGAGTCTCACCGAACAAGACAGACAAGAAGGGAGCAGCAGGAACAGATCTGGCCGAGGCTCGCCGCGATTCCCCACACCCCAAGCGGCCGAGTGGAAGACGATGAGGAAGAAAACCACGTTGATGAGGGAGGTGATGCAGTCATGGTGGCTGGATCAAATAGTGAAGATGACGGCGAGGGAGAGACGGATGAGGATACAGTTGCTGATGAGGCAAGTATCCTCCAGCCCTCCACCGCTGCCACATCCACTACCGCCGTCGATCGAAACGACAGCAACGACTCATCCGACGATGATGAGACATACTTCGAGCCAGAGTTGTCTGCACCCAATGCGACAACCCCCAAACTACTGTCACTGCGCACCCTGGTTTATACCACCACCAATCACAAGAATCGACGACGAGTCTGCCGAAGAAACCAGTGATGCGGAAGGAGGACCATCGCCGTTGCTGTCGTCTATGGACCGATGGCGGAGGCCGGTTACACCGCCCGCGGAATACTGCCCTACAGCGGAACCCCAATACCGTCTCCAACCACTACGCCGAACGAATGCGGCGAGGCGCCTGTCCGTGCCATATCGCCTACCCCCGCCGGATTCACCCTCAACAATGGGATGAATTGGGTGCCGATGGTCATCGAACACGAAGGACACGAATGCCGGCGCGTTATGTTCGAGTACGCATGCTCGATAACCCAGAGGTCTTCGGGACTATGGGGAGATACGAGCCCATCTATAGGGGGGACATCCACGGGAACCGTGTCGGGATATGGGGCCTGCAGCTGAGTACAATCGTGACGACTCAAGTACTTTCGAGCTGACTTCCGGGGAAAGCGCCAGGTAGACGAAGCTCTTGCCAGGCTAGGGGACATATCCCTACAAGCGAGGTGAGACGCTACCCGCGTCCCAGGAAGTCATCGAAGAACTGGAAGCCGCCATCAAGAGGCTCAAGACGACGTATTTGTTCACGTTGACGAGCTAGACACTCGCGCGAAGACTTGGGCGGGCTCACGCCTTACAAAGGGTACGAGATGAGCATGAGACAGATGTCGGACTCACTGCAGTTACGAATTGGGTGGTTGAGCGTGGGCGCTCACCCTTGTGAAGGGGGTGATGTAACGTCCCAGGTCATAGTAAGTATCTGACCTAAGCCGATAACCCAGGGGACATGGCATAACAGGACGATTACGGTACGATGATGACGGCTGATGACTGACTGCTTACTGTACGATGACGGATGATGACTGATGCTCTTAGTGAGCGGCTTACTGATAGTATTAGTATTTGTGAGCGTTGTACTTGTTACTAGTAGTAGTGGCGTGTTACTTACCGTTATAAGGGAGCTTCGACTGTTGTGGTCGGCAGCTTGAAGTTCTTGTACGCTTCTCATATCGAATCAGCAGGCTCTCTCTCTTCTCCTCGTCCTTCGGACCGCGTTACTGCAAAGCAAGACTCCGCCTTCGTGCGTTGAGATGATACTCTGCCTTCGTGCTAGAGTTAACGGGTTGTTAAGTCACCGCGTTCACCTTACGTTGCCCAAGTCAGGCTCACGTGCAGATTGCACGTAACACTCTGCCAGAAGGTCCAATCCCTTCTGAAGCTCTGTTGGAAGCGCTAATCCCTTTCAAAGGTTCCCCAGAAGGATGGGAGGAAGAGGCAAGAAGATCGAACGGAAGGTGAGCGGAAGGTCACATTATATAGTGCATAAAATCACTGCCATTTGAATACTATAAACGATTTGTGGATGTACATGCATGGAACTATGGCATTTCAGTGATCAGAGAGATCAGAATCATCATCCTGAAGCTCTACCAGCGCAGCTTGCGGAGACTCGGGCGTAGAAGCAGCTACGACGGCCTTCTTGAGGTTTTTGCGCCTCCCACTTGCGAACGCTGCTGCAAAGATCTTATCCCACTGCTTATCCTTCAACTTCAAGACAATGGCGACGAGGCCTGATGTAGTAGTGATGCGGATGGTGCGGCCTTCCCGTGTTTTGATGTGGTCCCCCCAATTGGCCTTTGAGTATTCATTTAACAGCTTCTTGGGCTTTATCATTTCACCAGTCTGCCACCATGAGATAGCCCGCTTCGCCTGTAGATCATGTACATCAGCACGATGAGGATGAGAATGATGTGAGTCTTTGTCTTTCAGCATGATTCCCATGGCCCTGGTGCTCAGAAACCGCCGAAATTTAAACTCTGATTTCTTCGACTTTCTTTCGACTTTTCATTTGCATTTTGTTTTACTTTTTTCTGTATTAATAAAATTTTAAAATATCAACTATTTGTATGGCATAAATACAATACAAAACAAGGACAAATAACGCGTGAACCCTTCATTTATCACCCTACTCTCCTGTTTGGTTCCGCACGACCCCCTTCCCCCCGTTTGTGCCACCCCTTGCACCCCCCATTTGCCCTGCCACGAGAACACGAAGAGGCCCAACGGTGAGTCCTCCCCGCCCCCCTCCCACGACCTTTGACCACGCGTGAACAGGAGCAAACGTGCCACACGTTAATGGTCACCCCGTGCGTGACCCCCCCTCCCCCCGTTCACTTGCAAATGGGGGAGGCTGCCGCTACGAGCGAAGAGGTGAGTCTTCCTCGTCTCCCTTCCACTGCCATTGACCATGCGTCCACAGGACCATGTGGTAATGCGTGGGTGACCCCCTCCCCTCTTCCCCTTCCTGCCCTCTCCCCTGCGAATGGGTTAGGAAGCGGGGCCCCGTGGAAGAGGGACCATACAGCGACATGGGCATGTGCGGTCCCTCCTCTGCGAGGCCCCCCTTCCCCGCCATTTGTAAGTGAACAGGGGGAGAGGGGCAGGAAGGGGGGGACAGGGCGTGCAGTGGGTGGGGGTGTGCAGTGGGTCGGGGTGGCGCAGTGCAGCATAGTGCAGGGTGGCACAGCATGAGGTGGCGCGGCGCAGGGTGGCACAGCATGAGGCGGCGTGGCACAGTGCAGGGCAGGCAGCACGGTGTGGCACAGCACGAGGCAGGGTGGGGCAGGGCAGGTAGTGTAGGGCGAGGCAGGGTAGGGCAGCATGATTCCTTCTGCCTGCCCCCTACTGTAATGACTTAGGCCATAGTTCATGTAATGTTTATTTACTAGTGTGCAACAAATATATGACTTAAATTATTGATTTTTATTAGCTGTTAAGTGTGGTGATGGTTAGAATATAGATTTCATTCAGGAGGAGTGCTTGTGAAGTCAGTGGATGAGGTCAACATGGCAAGGGGGATGTTGTTACATGCCTAAGTGTACTAATATGATTACCAGTGGTACCCCATGCCCACTGCTTATGTTACGTTTGACTGGACGTATTGGCTCAACTTGAGTGGGGAATGTGGGATACCAATTCTGCTGATGGTCTGCTGTCGATGTCATCGCAAGGAAGTCCAAACCTCCCCTGATGAAGGTTGCGAATATGGCTTTGACAGTATGCAAGAGTGTAGGGGATTACCCTAGGTGGAGTCGTGAATATACAAACAACAGAGTTGATATGAAGTATCTCTGAACATTGTAGAAAAGAAGGATGGAGTTGACAAGTCATCTGGACTTGGATGCAACCCGATGTCTGTGACAGTGTGAAATCGATATGATTCAAGAACTCAGACCTAAGGTCTTCATTCGTTATGGGTACATGTTATATACAAACCGAGACATGCCACAACTCGTAGCTGTCGTACTAGGATCGCCACCAATACTACTAGTACCAGTATGAGTATGAGATCATATGGAACAGCGCCGAACAAGATAGAATATTACAAGTGATAAGAGTAGGTCATGAGACTGAGAAGGTGCGTGGGGACAGGAAGTGCAAAATAAAATGTGAAAATGGTTCCAGTGATAGTCCATATGATACTTTATGCTGTGGCAAAAGTTCATGCAAAACGGTCAACACATGTGGCACACATGGCCGATTGTAACAGCTTACCCTTCCAGAGTGTATGCACAGGCCCCATATACCTACTGGGCCTATGGCCAACAATCCCCCCCAAACCTCAGTAGAGCCATGATAGAATATTCTATATTAGCCACTAGTACTAAGTAAAATAATTCCATTGTGTCCTGTTGTCCTCCAAACATTTGTGTGACCTTGATGCTCTCTCCCTGTCTCTCTCCCTGTCCTGCCCTTGTCTTCCCACCCTCCCGCTTGCCCTCTCTCCCACTGTCATGCCACCCCACTGTCATGTCCTCCCTCTCTCTCTGCCCTATGTTACGTATCGCCCATGGCGGTCATGTGACACTCGCCGCATCAGGACCAGGATGCGCGCAGGCCGACGAAGGCACGGAAGGGACACTGAAAGATCGCGTGGTGTAAGGCCTCAGGCGGACCGTTGGGACGGATACCAGCGGGCCGGGGTTTGATCCCCTTTCGGAAGGTGTTCTGGATGGATCAGTCAGGAAGCGCTCACATAAGCGCCAAGGCCATATGCTTACTGAGGCATTACTGATGGCTGACTGACGGACTTACTCAGGGACTTAGTAATGGTATAGGACGATTAGTGATGCTTCGTCATTCACTTACACATACCTTACTCATGGACACATGTGGACTAATGTTGTCGTAGTCATCGCCGAGGACTCAGGTTTAAACCCAGTCCTTGTGCAGTATATAAGTAGTAGTGGGACGGTAGATGTAACGTCCCGGGTCATAGTAAGTATCTGACCTAAGCCAATAACTCAGGGGCATGGCACAACGGACTATTACTGTACGCTGACTGATTGATGAGACGAGATGATGACTGATTACTGTATGATGACTGATGGGTTTTTTGATAGGATTTACTGATCATACGTGGACGATTACAC